>CAWVNZ010002517.1:0-116383 GCA_963930735.1 Dioctria linearis | reverse complement strand
CTATAGTAAATTATTCAAAAATTCATTTTTTACTGTCTCAAATTTTAATTACGCCAGGGATTGCCTTTTCTATAGTAAATTATTCAAAAATTCATTTTTTACTGTCTCAAATTTTAATTACGCCAGGGATTGCCTTTTCTATAGTAAATTATTCAAAAATTCATTTTTTACTGTCTCAAATTTTAATTACGCCAGGGATTGCCTTTTCTATAGTAAATTATTCAAAAATTCATTTTTTACTGTCACAAATTTTAATTACGCCAAGGATTGCCTTTTCTATAGTAAATTATTCAAAAATTCATTTTTTACTGTCTCAAATTTTAATTACGCCAGGGATTGCCTTTTCTATAGTAAATTATTCAAAAATTCATTTTTTACTGTCTCAAATTTTGATTACGCCAGGGATTGCCGTTTCTATAGTAAATTATTCAAAAATTCATTTTTTACTGTCTCAAATTTTAATTACGCCAGGGATTGCCTTTTCTATAGTAAATTATTCAAAAAATAATTTTTTCTGTCTCAAATTTTAAATACGCCAGGATTGCCTTTTCTATAGTAAATTATTCAAAAATTCATTTTTTACTGTCTCAAATTTTAATTACGCCAGGGATTGCCTTTTCTATAGTAAATTATTCAAAAAATAATTTTTTTCTGTCGCAAATTATAATTACGCCAGGGATTGCCTTTTCTATAGTAAATTATTCAAAAAATTATTTTTTTCTGTCTCAAATTTTAATTACGCCAGGGATTGCCTTTTCAATAGTAAATTAATCAAAATTCATTTTTTACTGTCTCAAATTTTAATTAGGCCAGGGATTGCCTTTTCTATAGTAAATTATTCAAAAAATAATTTTTTTCTGTCGCAAATTATAATTACGCCAGGGGTTGCCTTTTCTATAGTAAATTATTCAAAAATTCATTTTTTACTGTCTCAAATTTTAATTACGCCAGGGATTGCCTTTTCTATAGTAAATTAATCAAAAATTCATTTTTTACTGTCTCAAATTTTAATTACGCCAGGGATTGCCTTTTCTATAGTAAATTATTCAAAAAATAATTTTTTACTGTCGCAAATTTTAATTACGCCAGGGATTGCCTTTTCTATAGTAAATTATTCAAAAAATTCATTTTTACTGTCGCAAATTTTAATTACGCCAGGGATTGCCTTTTCTATAGTAAATTATTCAAAAACTAATTTTATACTGTCTCAAATTTTAATTACACCAGGGATTGCCTTTTCTATGGTAAATTATTCAAAAAATAATTTTTTACTGTCGCAAATTTTAATTACGCCAGGGATTGCCTTTTCTATAGTAAATTATTCAAAAATTCATTTTTTACTGTCGCAAATTTTAATTACGCAAGGGATTGCCTTTTCTATAGTAAATTATTCAAAAATTCATTTTTTACTGTCTCAAATTTTAATTACGCCAGGGATTGCCTTTTCTATAGTAAATTATTCAAAAATTCATTTTTTACTGTCGCAAATTTTAATTACACCAGGGATTGCCTTTTCTATAGTAAATTATTCAAAATTCATTTTATACTGTCTCAAATTTTAATTACGCCAGGGATTGCCTTTTCTATAGTAAATTATTCAAAAATTCATTTTTTTACTGTCTCAAATTTTAATTACGCCAGAGATTGCCTTTTCTATAGTAAATTTTGCAAAAAATAATTTTTTCTGTCACAAATTTTAATTACGCCAGGGATTGCCTTTTCTATAGTAAATTATTCAAAAAATAATTTTTTACTGTCGCAAATTTTAATTACGCCAGGGATTGCCTTTTCTATAGTAAATTATTCAAAAATTCATTTTATATTGTCTCAAATTTTAATTACGCCAGCGATTGCCTTTTCTATAGTAAATTATTCAAAATTCATTTTTTACTGTCTCAAATTTTAATTACGCCAGGGATTGCCTTTTCTATAGTAAATTATTCAAAAATTCATTTTTTACTGTCTCAAATTTTAATTACGCCAGGGATTGCCTTTTCTATAGTAAATTATTCAAAAATTCATTTTTTACTGTCACAAATTTTAATTACGCCAAGGATTGCCTTTTCTATAGTAAATTATTCAAAAATTCATTTTTTACTGTCTCAAATTTTAATTACGCCAGGGATTGCCTTTTCTATAGTAAATTATTCAAAAATTCATTTTTTACTGTCTCAAATTTTAATTACGCCAGGGATTGCCGTTTCTATAGTAAATTATTCAAAAATTCATTTTTTACTGTCTCAAATTTTAATTACGCCAGGGATTGCCTTTTCTATAGTAAATTATTCAAAAAATAATTTTTTCTGTCTCAAATTTTAAATACGCCAGGGATTGCCTTTTCTATAGTAAATTATTCAAAAATTCATTTTTTACTGTCTCAAATTTTAATTACGCCAGGGATTGCCTTTTCTATAGTAAATTATTCAAAAATAATTTTTTTCTGTCGCAAATTATAATTACGCCAGGGATTGCCTTTTCTATAGTAAATTATTCAAAAAATTATTTTTTTCTGTCTCAAATTTTAATTACGCCAGGGATTGCCTTTTCAATAGTAAATTAATCAAAAATTCATTTTTTACTGTCTCAAATTTTAATTACGCCAGGGATTGCCTTTTCTATAGTAAATTATTCAAAAAATAATTTTTTTCTGTCGCAAATTATAATTACGCCAGGGATTGCCTTTTCTATAGTAAATTATTCAAAAAATAATTTTTTACTGTCGCAAATTTTAATTACGCCAGGGATTGCCTTTTCTATAGTAAATTATTCAAAAAATTCATTTTTACTGTCGCAAATTTTAATTACGCCAGGATTGCCTTTTCTATAGTAAATTATTCAAAAACTAATTTTATACTGTCTCAAATTTTAATTACACCAGGGATTGCCTTTTCTATGGTAAATTATTCAAAAAATAATTTTTTACTGTCGCAAATTTTAATTACGCCAGGGATTGCCTTTTCTATAGTAAATTATTCAAAAATTCATTTTTTACTGTCGCAAATTTTAATTACGCAAGGGATTGCCTTTTCTATAGTAAATTATTCAAAATTCATTTTTTACTGTCTCAAATTTTAATTACGCCAGGGATTGCCTTTTCTATAGTAAATTATTCAAAAATTCATTTTTTACTGTCGCAAATTTTAATTACACCAGGGATTGCCTTTTCTATAGTAAATTATTCAAAAATTCATTTTATACTGTCTCAAATTTTAATTACGCCAGGGATTGCCTTTTCTATAGTAAATTATTCAAAAATTCATTTTTTACTGTCTCAAATTTTAATTACGCCAGAGATTGCCTTTTCTATAGTAAATTTTGCAAAAAATAATTTTTTCTGTCACAAATTTTAATTACGCCAGGGATTGCCTTTTCTATAGTAAATTATTCAAAAAATAATTTTTTACTGTCGCAAATTTTAATTACGCCAGGGATTGCCTTTTCTATAGTAAATTATTCAAAAATTCATTTTATACTGTCTCAAATTTTAATTACGCCAGGGATTGCCTTTTCTATAGTAAATTATTCAAAAATTCATTTTTTACTGTCTCAAATTTTAATTACGCCAGGGATTGCCTTTTCTATAGTAAATTTTGCAAAAAATAATTTTTTCTGTCTCAAATTTTAATTACGCCAGGGATTGCCTTTTCTATAGTAAATTATTCAAAAATTCATTTTTTACTGTCGCAAATTTTAATTACGCCAGGGATTGCCTTTTCTATAGTAAATTATTCAAAAATTCATTTTTTACTGTCTCAAATTTTAATTACGCCAGGGATTGCCTTTTCTATAGTAAATTATTCAAAAATTCATTTTTTACTGTCGCAAATTTTAATTACACCAGGGATTGCCTTTTCTATGGTAAATTATTCAGAAAATAATTTTTTACTGTCGCAAATTTTAATTACGCCAGGGATTGCCTTTTCTATAGTAAATTATTCAAAAAATCATTTTTTACTGTCTCAAATTTTAATTACGCCAGGGATTGCCTTTTCTATAGTAAATTATTCAAAAATTCATTTTTTACTGTCTCAAATTTTAATTACGCCAGGGATTTCCTTTTCTATAGTAAATTATTCAAAAATTCATTTTTTACTGTCTCAAATTTTAATTACGCCAGGGATTGCCTTTTCTATAGTAAATTTTGCAAAAAATAATTTTATACTGTCTCAAATTTTAATTACGCCAGGGATTGCCTTTTCTATAGTAAATTATTCAAAAATTCATTTTTTACTGTGTCAAATTTTAATTACGCCAGGGATTGCCTTTTCTATAGTAAATTTTGCAAAAAATAATTTTTTCTGTCTCAAATTTTAATTACGCCAGGGATTGCCTTTTCTATAGTAAATTATTCAAATATTCATTTTTTACTGTCGCAAATTTTAATTACGCCAGGGATTGCCTTTTCTATAGTAAATTATTCAAAAAATTCACTTTTACTGTCGCAAATTTTAATTACGCCAGGGATTGCCTTTTCTGTAGTAAATTATTCAAAAAATTCACTTTTACTGTCGCAAATTTTAATTACGCCAGGGATTGCCTTTTCTATAGTAAATTATTCAAAAAATAATTTTATACTGTCTCAAATTTTAATTACACCAGGATTGCCTTTTCTATAGTAAATTATTCAAAAAATAATTTTTTACTGTCGCAATTTTTAATTACGCCAGGGATTGCCTTTTCTATAGTAAATTATTCAAAAATTCATTTTTTACTGTCTCAAATTTTAATTACGCCAGGGATTGCCTTTTCTATAGTAAATTATTCAAAAATTCATTTTTTACTGTCTCAAATTTTAATTACGCCAGGGATTGCCTTTTCTATAGTAAATTATTCAAAAATTCATTTTTTACTGTCTCAAATTTTAATTACGCCAGGGATTGCCTTTTCTATAGTAAATTATTCAAAAATTCATTTTTTACTGTCTCAAATTTTAATTACGCCAGGGATTGCCTTTTCTATAGTAAATTTTGCAAAAAATAATTTTTTCTGTCACAAATTTTAATTACGCCAGGGAATGCCTTTTCTATAGTAAATTATTCAAAAAATAATTTTTTACTGTCGCAAATTTTAATTACGCCAGGGATTGCCTTTTCTATAGTAAATTATTCAAAAATTCATTTTATACTGTCTCAAATTTTAATTTCGCCAGGGATTGCCTTTTCTATAGTATATTATTCAAAAATTCATTTTTACTGTCTCAAATTTTAATTACGCCAGGGATTGCCTTTTCTATAGTAAATTTTGCAAAAAATAATTTTTTCTGTCACAAATTTTAATTACGCCAGGGATTGCCTTTTCTATAGTAAATTATTCAAAAATTCATTTTTTACTGTCTCAAATTTTAATTACGCCAGGGATTGCCTTTTCTATAGTAAATTATTCAAAAATTCATTTTTTACTGTCTCAAATTTTAATTACGCCAGGGATTGCCTTTTCTATAGTAAATTATTCAAAAATTCATTTTTTACTGTCTCAAATTTTAATTACGCCAGGGATTGCCTTTTCTATAGTAAATTATTCGAAAATTCATTTTTTACTGTCACAAATTTTAATTACGCCAAGGATTGCCTTTTCTATAGTAAATTATTCAAAAATTCATTTTTTACTGTCTCAAATTTTAATTACGCCAGGGATTGCCTTTTCTATAGTAAATTATTCAAAAATTCATTTTTTACTGTCTCAAATTTTAATTACGCCAGGGATTGCCGTTTCTATAGTAAATTATTCAAAAATTCATTTTTTACTGTCTCAAATTTTAATTACGCCAGGGATTGCCTTTTCTATAGTAAATTATTCAAAAAATAATTTTTTCTGTCTCAAATTTTAAATACGCCAGGGATTGCCTTTTCTATAGTAAATTATTCAAAAATTCATTTTTTACTGTCTCAAATTTTAATTACGCCAGGGATTGCCTTTTCTATAGTAAATTATTCAAAAAATAATTTTTTTCTGTCGCAAATTATAATTACGCCAGGGATTGCCTTTTCTATAGTAAATTATTCAAAAAATTATTTTTTTCTGTCTCAAATTTTAATTACGCCAGGGATTGCCTTTTCAATAGTAAATTATTCAAAAATTCATTTTATACTGTCGCAAATTATAATTACGCCAGGGATTGCCTTTTCTATAGTAAATTATTCAAAAATTCATTTTTTACTGTCTCAAATTTTAATTACGCCAGGGATTGCCTTTTCTATAGTAAATTATTCAAAAATTCATTTTTTACTGTCTCAAATTTTAATTACGCCAGGGATTGCCTTTTCTATAGTAAATTATTCAAAAATTCATTTTTTACTGTCACAAATTTTAATTACGCCAAGGATTGCCTTTTCTATAGTAAATTATTCAAAAATTCATTTTTTACTGTCTCAAATTTTAATTACGCCAGGGATTGCCTTTTCTATAGTAAATTATTCAAAAATTCATTTTTTACTGTCTCAAATTTTAATTACGCCAGGGATTGCCTTTTCTATAGTAAATTATTCAAAAATTCATTTTTTACTGTCTCAAATTTTAATTACGCCAGGGATTGCCTTTTCTATAGTAAATTATTCAAAAAATAATTTTTTCTGTCTCAAATTTTAAATACGCCAGGGATTGCCTTTTCTATAGTAAATTATTCAAAAATTCATTTTTTACTGTCTCAAATTTTAATTACGCCAGGGATTGCCTATTCTATAGTAAATTATTCAAAAAATAATTTTTTTCTGTCGCAAATTATAATTACGCCAGGGATTGCCTTTTCTATAGTAAATTATTCAAAAAATAATTTTTTTCTGTCTCAAATTTTAATTACGACAGGGATTGCCTTTTCTATAGTAAATTATTCAAAAATTCATTTTATACTGTCGCAAATTATAATTACGCCAGGGATTGCCTTTTCTATAGTAAATTATTCAAAAATTCATTTTTTACTGTCTCAAATTTTAATTACGCCACGGATTGCCTTTTCTATAGTAAATTTTGCAAAAAATAATTTTTTCTGTCACAAATTTTAATTACGCCAGGGATTGCCTTTTCTATAGTAAATTATTCAAAAATTCATTTTTTACTGTCTCAAATTTTAATCACGCCAGGGATTGCCTTTTCTATAGTAAATTTTGCAAAAAATAATTTTTTCTGTCACAAATTTTAATTACGCCAGGGATTTCCTTTTCTATAGTAAATTATTCAAAAATTCATTTTTTACTGTCTCAAATTTTAATTACGCCAGGGATTGCCTTTTCTATAGTAAATTTTGCAAAAAATAATTTTATACTGTCTCAAATTTTAATTACGCCAGGGATTGCCTTTTCTATAGTAAATTATTCAAAAATTCATTTTTTACTGTGTCAAATTTTAATTACGCCAGGGATTGCCTTTTCTATAGTAAATTTTGCAAAAAATAATTTTTTCTGTCTCAAATTTTAATTACGCCAGGGATTGCCTTTTCTATAGTAAATTATTCAAATATTCATTTTTTACTGTCGCAAATTTTAATTACGCCAGGGATTGCCTTTTCTATAGTAAATTATTCAAAAAATTCACTTTTACTGTCGCAAATTTTAATTACGCCAGGGATTGCCTTTTCTGTAGTAAATTATTCAAAAAATTCACTTTTACTGTCGCAAATTTTAATTACGCCAGGGATTGCCTTTTCTATAGTAAATTATTCAAAAAATAATTTATACTGTCTCAAATTTTAATTACACCAGGGATTGCCTTTTCTATGGTAAATTATTCAAAAAATAATTTTTTACTGTCGCAATTTTTAATTACGCCAGGGATTGCCTTTTCTATAGTAAATTATTCAAAAATTCATTTTTTACTGTCTCAAATTTTAATTACGCCAGGGATTGCCTTTTCTTTAGTAAATTATTCAAAAATTAATTTTTTACTGTCTCAAATTTTAATTACGCCACGGATTGCCTTTTCTATAGTAAATTTTGCAAAAAATAATTTTTTCTGTCACAAATTTTAATTACGCCAGGGATTGCCTTTTCTATAGTAAATTATTCAAAAAATAATTTTTTTCTGTCTCAAATTTTAAATACGCCAGGGATTGCCTTTTCTATAGTAAATTTGCAAAAAATAATTTTTTCTGTCACAAATTTTAATTACGCCAGGGATTGCCTTTTCTATAGTAAATTATTCAAAAATTCATTTTTTACTGTCTCAAATTTTAATCACGCCAGGGATTGCCTTTTCTATAGTAAATTTTGCAAAAAATAATTTTTTCTGTCACAAATTTTAATTACGCCAGGGATTGCCTTTTCTATTGTAAATTTTGCAAAAAATAATTTATACTGTCTCAAATTTTAATTACGCCAGGGATTGCCTTTTCTATAGTAAATTTTGCAAAAAATAATTTTTTCTGTCGCAAATTTTAATTACGCCAGGGATTGCCTTTTCTATAGTAAATTATTCAAAAAATAATTTTTTCTGTCACAAATTTTAACTACGCCAGGGATTGCCTTTTCTATAGTAAATTTTGCAAAAAATAATTTTATACTGTCTCAAATTTTAATTACGCCAGGGATTGCCTTTGCTATAGTAAATTTTGCAAAAAAATAATTTTTTCTGTTTCAAATTTTAATTACGCCAGGGATTGCCTTTTCTATAGTAAATTATTCAAAAATTCATTTTTTATTGTCTCAAATTTTAATTATGCCAGGGATTGCCTTTTCTATAGTAAATTATTCAAAAATTCATTTTTTACTGTCACAAATTTTAATTACGCCAAGGATTGCCTTTTCTATAGTAAATTATTCAAAAATTCTTTTTTACTGTCTCAAATTTTATTTACGCCAGGGATTGCCTTTTCTATTGTAAATTATTCAAAAATTCATTTTTTACTGTCTCAAATTTTAATTACGCCAGGGATTGCCTTTTCTATAGTAAATTATTCAAAAATTCATTTTTTACTGTCTCAAATTTTAATTACGCCAGGGATTGCCTTTTCTATAGTAAATTATTCAAAAAATAATTTTTTCTGTCTCAAATTTTAAATACGCCAGGGATTGCCTTTTCTATAGTAAATTATTCAAAAATTCATTTTTTACTGTCTCAAATTTTAATTACGCCAGGGATTGCCTTTTCTATAGTAAATTATTCAAAAAATAATTTTTTTCTGTCGCAAATTATAATTACGCCAGGGATTGCCTTTTCTATAGTAAATTATTCAAAAAATAATTTTTTTCTCTCTCAAATTTTAATTACGCCAGGGATTGCCTTTTCTATAGTAAATTATTCAAAAATTCATTTTATACTGTCGCAAATTATAATTACGCCAGGGATTGCCTTTTCTATAGTAAAATATTCAAAAATTCATTTTTTACTGTCTCAAATTTTAATTACGCCAGGGCTTGCCTTTTCTATAGTAAATTTTGCAAAAAATAATTTTTTCTGTCACAAATTTTAATTACACCAGGGATTGCCTTTTCTATAGTAAATTATTCAAAAATTCATTTTTTACTGTCTCAAATTTTAATTACGCCAGGGATTGCCTTTTCTATAGTAAATTTTGCAAAAAATAATTTTTTCTGTCACAAATTTTAAATACGCCAGGGATTGCCTTTTCTATAGTAAAATTTGCAAAAAATAATTTTATACTGTCTCAAATTTTAATTACGCCAGGGATTGCCTTTTCTATAGTAAATTTTGCAAAAAATAATTTTTTCTGTCGCAAATTTTAATTACGCCAGGGATTGCCTTTTCTATAGTAAATTGTTCAAAAAATAATTTTTTACTGTCTCAAATTTTAATTACGCCAGGGATTGCCTTTTCTATAGTAAATTATTCAAAAATTCATTTTTTACTGTCGCAAATTATGATTACGCCAGGGATTGCCTTTTCTATAGTAAATTATTCAAAAATTCATTTTTTACTGTCGCAAATTATAATTACGCCAGGGATTGCCTTATCTATAGTAAATTATTCAAAAATTAATTTTTTTCTGTCGCAAATTATAATTACGCCAGGGATTGCCTTTTCTATAGTAAATTATTCAAAAAATTCATTTTTTACTGTCGCAAATTTTAGTTACGCCAGGGATTGCCTTTTCTATAGTAAATTATTCAAAAAATAATTTTTTACTGTCGCAAATTTTAATTACGCCAGGGATTGCCTTTTCTATAGTAAATTATTCAAAAATTAATTTTTTTCTGTCGCAAATTATAATTAGGCCAGGGATTGCCTTTTCTATAGTAAATTATTCAAAAATTCATTTTTTACTGTCTCAAATTGTAATTACGCCAGGGATTGCCTTTTCTATAGTAAATTATTCAAAAAATAATTTTATACTGTCTCAAATTTTAATTACGCCAGGGATTGCCTTTTCTATAGTAAATTATTCAAAAAATAATTTTTTACTGTCGCAAATTTTAATTACGCCAGGGATTGCCTTTTCTATAGTAAATTATTCAAAAAATTCATTTTTACTGTCGCAAATTTTAACTACGCCAGGGATTGCCCTTTCTATAGTAAATTATTCAAAAAATAATTTTATATTGTCTCAAATTTTAATTACACCAGGGTTTGCCTTTTCTATGGTAAATTATTCAAAAAATAATTTTTTACTGTCGCAAATTTTAATTACGCCAGGGATTGCCTTTTCTATAGTAAATTATTCAAAAATTCATTTTTTACTGTCTCAAATTTTAATTACGCGAGGGATTGCCTTTTCTATAGTAAATTATTCAAAAATTCATTTTTTACTGTCGCAAAATTTAATTACGCCAGGGATTGCCTTTTCTATAGTAAATTATTCAAAAATTCATTTTTTACTGTCTCAAATTTTAATTACGCCAGGGATTGCCTTTCCTATAGTAAATTATTCAAAAATTCATTTTTTACTGTCTCAAATTTTAATTACGCCAGGGATTGCCTTTTCTATAGTAAATTATTCAAAAAATAATTTTTTACTGTCGCAAATTTTAATTACGCCAGGGATTGCCTTTTCTATAGTAAATTATTCAAAAAATTCATTTTTACTGTCGCAAATTTTAACTACGCCAGGGATTGCCTTTTCTATAGTAAATTATTCAAAAAATAATTTTATACTGTCTCAAATTTTAATTACACCAGGGATTGCCTTTTCTATGGTAAATTATTCAAAAAATAATTTTTTACTGTCGCAAATTTTAATTACGCCAGGGATTGCCTTTTCTATAGTAAATTATTCAAAAATTCATTTTTTACTGTCTCAAATTTTAATTACGCCAGGGATTGCCTTTTCTATAGTAAATTATTCAAAAATTCATTTTTTACTGTCTCAAATTTTAATTACGCCAGGGATTGCCTTTTGTATAGTAAATTATTCAAAAATTCATTTTTTACTGTCTCAAATTTTAATTACGCCAGGGATTGCCTTTTCTATAGTAAATTATTCAAAAAATTCATTTTTACTGTCGCAAATTTTAATTACGCCAGGGATTGCCTTTTCTATAGTAAATTATTCAAAAATTCATTTTATACTGTCTCAAATTTTAATTACACCAGGGATTGCCTTTTCTATGGTAAATTATTCAAAAAATAATTTTTTACTGTCGCAAATTTTAATTACGCCAGGGATTGCCTTTTGTATAGTAAATTATTCAAAAATTCATTTTTTACTGTCTCAAATTTTAATTACGCCAGGGATTGCCTTTTCTATAGTAAATTATTCAAAAAATAATTTTTTACTGTCGCAAATTTTAATTACGCCAGGGATTGCCTTTTCTATAGTAAATTATTCAAAAAATTCATTTTTACTGTCGCAAATTTTAACTACGCCAGGGATTGCCTTTTCTATAGTAAATTATTCAAAAAATAATTTTATACTGTCTCAAATTTTAATTACACCAGGGATTGCCTTTTCTATGGTAAATTATTCAAAAAATAATTTTTTACTGTCGCAAATTTTAATTACGCCAGGGATTGCCTTTTCTATAGTAAATTATTCAAAAATTCATTTTTTACTGTCTCAAATTTTAATTACGCCAGGGATTGCCTTTTCTATAGTAAATTATTCAAAAATTCATTTTTTACTGTCTCAAATTTTAATTACGCCAGGGATTGCCTTTTCTATAGTAAATTATTCAAAAATTCATTTTTTACTGTCTCAAATTTTAATTACGCCAGGGATTGCCTTTTCTATAGTAAATTTTGCAAAAAATAATTTTATACTGTCTCAAATTTTAATTACGCCAGGGATTGCCTTTTCTATAGTAAATTATTCAAAAATTCATTTTTTACTGTCTCAAATTTTAATTACGCCAGGGATTGCCTTTTCTATAGTAAATTTTGCAAAAAATAATTTTTTCTGTCACAAATTTTAATTACGCCAGGGATTGCCTTTTCTATAGTAAATTATTCAAAAAATAATTATTTACTGTCGCAAATTTTAATTACGCCAGTGATTGCCTTTTCTATAGTAAATTATTCAAAAATTCATTTTATACTGTCGCAAATTTTAATTACGCCAGGGATTGCCTTTTCTATAGTAAATTATTCAAAAATTCATTTTTTACTGTCTCAAATTTTAATTACGCCAGGGATTGCCTTTTCTATAGTAAATTTTGCAAAAAATAATTTTTTCTGTCACAAATTTTAATTACGCCAGGGATTGCCTTTTCTATAGTAAATTATTCAAAAATTCATTTTTTACTGTCTCAAATTTTAATTACGCCAGGGATTGCCTTTTCTATAGTAAATTATTCAAAAATTCATTTTTTACTGTCTCAAATTTTAATTACGCCAGGGATTGCCATTTCTATAGTAAATTATTCAAAAATTCATTTTTTACTGTCTCAAATTTTAATTACGCCAGGGATTGCCTTTTCTATAGTAAATTATTCAAAAATTCATTTTTTACTGTCACAAATTTTAATTACGCCAAGGATTGGCTTTTCTATAGTAAATTATTCAAAAATTCATTTTTTACTGTCTCAAATTTTAATTACGCCAGGGATTGCCTTTTCTATAGTAAATTATTCAAAAATTCATTTTTTACTGTCTCAAATTTTAATTACGCCAGGGATTGCCTTTTCTATAGTAAATTATTCAAAAATTCATTTTTTACTGTCTCAAATTTTAATTACACCAGGGATTGCCTTTTCTATAGTAAATTATTCAAAAAATAATTTTTTCTGTCTCAAATTTTAAATACGCCAGGGATTGCCTTTTCTATAGTAAATTATTCAAAAAATAATTTTATACTGTCTCAAATTTTAATTACGCCAGGGATTGCCTTTTCTATAGTAAATTATTCAAAAAATAATTTTTTTCTGTCGCAAATTATAATTACGCCAGGGATTACCTTTTCTATAGTAAATTATTCAAAAAATAATTTTTTTCTGTCTCAAATATTAATTACGCCAGGGATTGCCTTTTCTATAGTAAATTATTCAAAAATTCATTTTATACTGTCGCAAATTATAATTAAGCCAGGGATTGCCTTTTCTATAGTAAATTATTCAAAAATTCATTTTTTACTGTCTCAAATTTTAATTATGCCAGGGATTGCCTTTTCTTTAGTAAATTTTGCAAAAAATAATTTTTTCTGTCACAAATTTTAATTACGCCAGGGATTGCCTTTTCTATAGTAAATTATTCAAAAATTCATTTTCTACTGTCTCAAATTTTAATTACGCCAGGGATTGCCTTTTCTATAGTAAATTTTGCAAAAAATAATTTTATCTGTCACAAATTTTAATTACGCCAGGGATTGCCTTTTCTATAGTAAATTATTCAAAAAATAATTTTATACTGTCGCAAATTTTAATTACGCCAAGGATTGCCTTTTTTATAGTAAATAATTCAAAAAATCATTTTTTACTGTCGCAAATTATAATTACGCCAGGGATTGCCTTTTCTATAGTAAATTATTCAAAAATTAATTTTTTTCTGTCGCAAATTATAATTACGCCAGGGATTGCCTTTTCTATAGTAAATTTTGCAAAAAATAAATTTTTACTGTCTCAAATTTTAATTACGCCAGGGATTGCCTTTTCTATAGTAAATTATTCAAAAATTCATTTTTTACTGTCGCAAATTATGATTACGCCAGGGATTGCCTTTTCTATAGTAAATTATTCAAAAATTCATTTTTTACTGTCGCAAATTATAATTACGCCAGGGATTGCCTTTTCTATAGTAAATTATTCAAAAATTAATTTTTTTCTGTCGCAAATTATAATTACGCCAGGGATTGCCTTTTCTATAGTAAATTATTCAAAAAATTCATTTTTTACTGTCGCAAATTTTAATTACGCCAGGGATTGCCTTTTCTATAGTAAATTATTCAAAAAATAATTTTTTACTGTCGCAAATTTTAATTACGCCAGGGATTGCCTTTTCTATAGTAAATTATTCAAAAATTAATTTTTTTCTGTCGCAAATTATAATTACGCCAGGGATTGCCTTTTCTATAGTAAATTATTCAAAAATTCATTTTTTACTGTCTCAAATTCTAATTACGGCAGGGATTGCCTTTTCTATAGTAAATTATTCAAAAAATAATTTTATACTGTCTCAAATTTTAATTACGCCAGGGATTACCTTTTCTATAGTAAATTATTCAAAAATTCATTTTTTACTGTCGCAAATTATAATTACGCCAGGGATTGCCTTTTCTATAGTAAATTATTCAAAAATTCATTTTTTACTGTCGCAAATTATAATTACGCCAGGAATTGCCTTTTCTATAGTAAATTATTCAAAAATTAATTTTTTTCTGTCGCAAATTATAATTACGCCAGGGATTGCCTTTTCTATAGTAAATTATTCAAAAATTCATTTTTTACTGTCTCAAATTTTAATTACGCCAGGGATTTCCTTTTCTATAGTAAATTATTCAAAAATTCATTTTTTACTGTCTCAAATTTTAATTACACCAGGGATTGCCTTTTCTATAGTAAATTATTCAAAAATTCATTTTTTACTGTCGCAAATTATAATTACGCCAGGGATTGCCTTTTCTATAGTAAATTATTCAAAAATTAATTTTTTTCTGTCGCAAATTATAATTACGCCAGGGATTGCCTTTTCTATAGTAAATTATTCAAAAATTCATTTTTTACTGTCTCAAATTTTAATTACGCCAGGGATTGCCTTTTCTATAGTAAATTATTCAAAAAATAATTTTTTTCTCTCGCAAATTATAATTACGCCAGGGATTGCCTTTTCTATAGTAAATTATTCAAAAATTCATTTTTTACTGTCTCAAATTTTAATTACGCCAGGGATTGCCTTTTCTATAGTAAATTATTCGAAAAATAATTTTATACTGTCTCAAATTTTAATTACGCCAGGGATTGCCTTTTCTATAGTAAATTATTCAAAAATTCATTTTTTACTGTCTCAAATTTTAATTACGCCAGGGATTGCCTTTTCTATAGTAAATTTTGCAAAAAATAATTTTTTCTGTCACAAATTTTAATTACGCCAGGGATTGCCTTTTCTATAGTAAATTATTCAAAAAATAATTTTTTACTGTCGCAAATTTTAATTACGCCAGGGATTGCCTTTTCTATAGTAAATTATTCAAAAATTCATTTTATACTGTCTCAAATTTTAATTACGCCAGGGATTGCCTTTTCTATAGTAAATTATTCAAAAATTCATTTTTTACTGTCTCAAATTTTAATTACGCCAGGGATTGCCTTTTCTATAGTAAATTTTGCAAAAAATAATTTTTTCTGTCACAAATTTTAATTACGCCAGGGATTGCCTTTTCTATAGTAAATTTTGCAAAAAATAATTTTATACTGTCTCAAATTTTAATTACGCCAGGGATTGCCTTTTCTATAGAAAATTTTGCAAAAAATAATTTTTACTGTCTCAAATTTTAATTACGCCAGGGATTGCCTTTTCTATAGTAAATTATTCAAAAATTCATTTTTTACTCTCGCAAATTTTAATTACGCCAGGGATTACCTTTTCTATAGTAAATTATTCAAAAATTCATTTTTTACTGTCTCAAATTTTAATTACGCCAGGGATTGCCTTTTCTATAGTAAATTATTCAAAAATTCATTTTTTACTGTCGCAAATTTTAATTACGCCAGGGATTGCCTTTTCTATAGTAAATTATTCAAAAATTCATTTTTTACTGTCTCAAATTTTAATTACGCCAGGGATTGCCTTTTCTATAGTAAATTATTCAAAAATTCATTTTTTACTTTTTCAAATTTTAATTACGCCAGGGATTGCCTTTTCTATAGTAAATTATTCAAAAAATAATTTTTTACTGTCGCAAATTTTAATTACGCCAGGGATTGCCTTTTCTATAGTAAATTATTCAAAAAATTCATTTTTACTGTCGCAAATTTTAATTACGCCAGGGATTGCCTTTTCTATAGTAAATTATTCAAAAAATAATTTTATACTGTCTCAAATTTTAATTATACAATGGATTGCCTTTTCTATGGTAAATTATTCAAAAAATAATTTTTTACTGTCGCAAATTTTAATTACGCCAGGGATTGCCTTTTTTATAGTAAATTATTCAAAAATTCATTTTTTACTGTCTCAAATTTTAATTACGCCAGGGATTGCCTTTTCTATAGTAAATTATTCAAAAATTCATTTTTTACTGTCTCAAATTTTAATTACGCCAGGGATTGCCTTTTCTATAGTAAATTATTCAAAAAATCATTTTTTACTGTCTCAAATTTTAATTACGCCAGGGATTGCTTTTTCTATAGTAAATTATTCAAAAATTCATTTTTTACTGTCTCAAATTTTAACTACGCCAGGGATTGCCTTTTCTATAGTAAATTATTCAAAAAATAATTTTTTACTGTCGCAAATTATAATTACGCCAGGGATTGCCTTTTCTATAGTAAATTATTCAAAAAATAATTTTATACTGTCTCAAAATTTAAATACGCCAGGGATTGCCTTTTCTATAGTAAATTATTCAAAAATTCATTTTTTACTGTCTCAAATTTTAATTACGCCAGGGATTGCCTTTTCTATAGTAAATTTTGCAAAAAAATAATTTTTTACTGTCTCAAATTTTAATTACGCCAGGGATTGCCTTTTCTATAGTAAATTATTCAAAAATTCATTTTTTACTGTTGCAAATTATAATTACGCCAGGGATTGCCTTTTCTATAGTAAGTTATTCAAAAAATAATTTTTTACTGTCGCAAATTTTAATTACGCCAGGGATTGCCTTTTCTATAGTAAATTTTGCAAAAAATAATTTTTTCTGTCACAAATTTTAATTACGCCAGGGATTGCCATTTCTATAGTAAATTATTCAAAAATTCATTTTTTACTGTCTCAAATTTTAATTACGCCAGGGATTGCCTTTTCTATAGTAAATTATTCAAAAATTCATTTTTTACTGTCTCAAATTTTAATTACGCCAGGGATTGCCTTTTCTATAGTAAATTATTCAAAAAATAATTTTTTACTGTCGCAAATTATAATTACGCCAAGGATTGCCTTTTCTATAGTAAAGTATTAAAAAAATAATTTTATACTGTCTCAAATTTTAAATACGCCAGGGATTGCCTTTTCTATAGTAAATTATTCAAAAATTCATTTTTTACTGTCTCAAATTTTAATTACGCCAGGGATTGCCTTTTCTATAGTAAATTTTGCAAAAAATAATTTTTTCTGTCACAAATTTTAATTACGCCAGGGATTGCCTTTTCTATAGTAAATTTTGCAAAAAATAATTTCTTCTGTCACAAATTTTAATTACGCCAGGGATTGCCTTTTCTATAGTAAATTTTGCAAAAAATAATTTTATACTGTCTCAAATTTTAATTACGCCAGGGATTGCCTTTTCTTTAGTAAATTTTGCAAAAAATAATTTTTTCTGTCTCAAATTTTAATTACGCCAGGGATTGCCTTTTCTATAGTAAATTATTCAAAAACTAATTTTTTACTGTCTAAAATTTTAATTACGCCAGGGATTGCCTTTTCTATAGTAAATTATTCAAAAATTCATTTTTTACTGTCTCAAATTTTAATTTCGCCAGGGATTGCCTTTTCTATAGTAAATTATTCAAAAAATAATTTTTTCTGTCTCAAATTTTAACTACGCCAGGGATTGCCTTTTGTATAGTAAATTATTCAAAAATTCATTTTTTACTGTCTCAAATTTTAATTACGCCAGGGATTGCCTTTTCTATAGTAAATTATTCAAAAATTCATTTTTTAATGTCGCAAATTATAATTACGCCAGGGATTGCCTTTTCTATAGTAAATTATTCAAAAAATAATTTTTTACTGTCGCAAATTTTAACTACGCCAGGGATTGCCTTTTCTATAGTAAATTATTCAAAAAATTCATTTTTACTGTCGCAAATTTTAATTACGCCAGAGATTGCCTTTTCTATAGTAAATTATTCAAAAA
Organism: Dioctria linearis; assembly: GCA_963930735.1. Taxonomy (NCBI): domain Eukaryota; kingdom Metazoa; phylum Arthropoda; class Insecta; order Diptera; family Asilidae; genus Dioctria; species Dioctria linearis. The sequence continues at coordinate 98,052 of CAWVNZ010002517.1, read as the reverse complement.
TTCATTTTTTACTGTCTCAAATTTTAATTACGCCAGGGATTGCCTTTTCTATAGTAAATTATTCAAAAATCCATTTTTTACTGTCTCAAATTTTAATTACGCCAGGGATTGCCTTTTCTATAGTAAATTATTCAAAAAATAATTTTTTACTGTCGCAAATTATAATTACGCCAGGGATTGCCTTTTCTATAGTAAATTATTCAAAAAATAATTTTATACTGTCTCAAATTTTAAATACGCCAAGGATTGCCTTTTCTATAGTAAATTATTCAAAAATTCATTTTTTACTGTCTCAAATTTTAATTACGCCAGGGATTGCCTTTTCTATAGTAAATTTTGCAAAAAATAATTTTTTACTGTCTCAAATTTTAATTACGCCAGGGATTGCCTTTTCTATAGTAAATTATTCAAAAATTCATTTTTTACTGTCGCAAATTATAATTACGCCAGGGATTGCCCTTTCTATAGTAAATTATTCAAAAAATAATTTTTTACTGTCGCAAATTTTAATTACGCCAGGGATTGCCTTTTCTATAGTAAATTTTGCAAAAAATAATTTTTTCTGTCACAAATTTTAATTACGCCAGGGATTGCCTTTTCTATAGTAAATTATTCAAAAATTCATTTTTTACTGTCTCAAATTTTAATTACGCCAGGGATTGCCTTTTCTATAGTAAATTTTGCAAAAAATAATTTTTTACTGTCTCAAATTTTAATTACGCCAGGGATTGCCTTTTCTATAGTAAATTATTCAAAAATTCATTTTTTACTGTCTCAAATTTTAATTACGCCAGGGATTGCCTTTTCTATAGTAAATTATTCAAAAATTCATTTTTTCCTGTCTCAAATTTTAATTACGCCAGGGATTGCCTTTTCTATAGTAAATTATTCAAAAATTCATTTTTTACTGTCTCAAATTTTAATTACGCCAGGGATTGCCTTTTCTATAGTAAATTATTCAAAAATTCATTTTTTTCTGTCGCAAATTATAATTACGCCAGGGATTGCCTTTTCTATAGTAAATTATTCAAAAATTCATTTTTTACTGTCACAAATTTTAATTACGCCAGGGATTGCCTTTTCTATAGTAAATTATTCAAAAAATAATTTTTTCTGTCACAAATTTTAATTACGCCAGGGATTGCGTTTTCTATAGTAAATTATTCAAAAATTCATTTTTTACTGTCTCAAATTTTAATTACGCCAGGGATTGCCTTTTCTATAGTAAATTATTCAAAAATTCATTTTTTTCTGTCGCAAATTATAATTACGCCAGGGATTGCCTTTTCTATAGTAAATTATTCAAAAATTCATTTTTTACTGTCACAAATTTTAATTACGCCAGGGATTGCCTTTTCTATAGTAAATTATTCAAAAAATAATTTTTTCTGTCACAAATTTTAATTACGCCAGGGATTGCTTTTCTATAGTAAATTATTCAAAAATTCATTTTTTACTGTCTCAAATTTTAATTACGCCAGGGATTGCCTTTTCTATAGTAAGTTATTCAAAAACTCATTTTTTACTGTCTCAAATTTTAATTACGCCAGGGATTGCCTTTTCTATAGTAAATTATTCAAAAATTATTATTTTTCTGTCGCAAATTATAATTACGCCAGGGATTGCCGTTTCTATAGTAAATTTTGCAAAAAATAATTTTATACTGTCTCAAATTTTAATTACGCCAGGGATTGCCTTTTCTATAGTAAATTATTCAAAAATTCATTTTTTACTGTCTCAAATTTTAATTACGCCAGGGATTGCCTTTTCTATAGTAAATTATTCAAAAATTCATTTTTTCCTGTCTCAAATTTTAATTACGCCAGGGATTGCCTTTTCTATAGTAAATTATTCAAAAATTCATTTTTTACTGTCTCAAATTTTAATTACGCCAGGGATTGCCTTTTCTATAGTAAATTATTCAAAAATTCATTTTTTTCTGTCGCAAATTATAATTACGCCAGGGATTGCCTTTTCTATAGTAAATTATTCAAAAAATAATTTTTTCTGTCTCAAATTTTAAATACGCCAGGGATTGCCTTTTCTATAGTAAATTATTCAAAAATTCATTTTTTACTGTCTCAAATTTTAATTACGCCAGGGATTGCCTTTTCTATACTAAATTATTCAAAAAATAATTTTTTTCTGTCGCAAATTATAATTACGCCAGGGATTGCCTTTTCTATAGTAAATTATTCAAAAAATAATTTTTTACTGTCGCAAATTTTAACTACGCCAGGGATTGCCTTTTCTATAGTAAATTATTCAAAAAATTCATTTTTACTGTCGCAAATTTTAATTACGCCAGGGATTGCCTTTTCTATAGTAAATTATTCAAAAATTAATTTTTTACTGTCTCAAATTTTAATTACGCCAGGGATTGCCTTTTCTATAGTAAATTATTCAAAAATTCATTTTTTACTGTCGCAAATTATAATTACGCCAGGGATTGCCCTTTCTATAGTAAATTATTCAAAAAATAATTTTTTACTGTCGCAAATTTTAATTACGCCAGGGATTGCCTTTTCTATAGTAAATTTTGCAAAAAATAATTTTTTCTGTCACAAATTTTAATTACGCCAGGGATTGCCTTTTCTATAGTAAATTATTCAAAAATTCATTTTTTACTGTCTCAAATTTTAATTACGCCAGGGATTGCCTTTTCTATAGTAAATTTTGCAAAAAATAATTTTTTACTGTCTCAAATTTTAATTACGCCAGGGATTGACTTTTCTATAGTAAATTATTCAAAAATTCATTTTTTACTGTCTCAAATTTTAATTACGCCAGGGATTGCCTTTTCTATAGTAAATTATTCAAAAATTCATTTTTTACTGTCTCAAATTTTTATTACGCCAGGGATTGCCTTTTCTATAGTAAATTATTCAAAAATTCATTTTTTACTGTCTCAAATTTTAATTACGCCAGGGATTGCCTTTTCTATAGTAAATTATTCAAAAATTCATTTTTTTCTGTCGCAAATTATAATTACGCCAGGGATTGCCTTTTCTCTAGTAAATTATTCAAAAATTCATTTTTTACTGTCACAAATTTTAATTACGCCAGGGATTGCCTTTTCTATAGTAAATTATTCAAAAAATAATTTTTTCTGTCACAAATTTTAATTACGCCAGGGATTGCGTTTTCTATAGTAAATTATTCAAAAATTCATTTTTTACTGTCTCAAATTTTAATTACGCCAGGGATTGCCTTTTCTATAGTAAATTATTCAAAAATTCAATTTTTTCTGTCGCAAATTATAATTACGCCAGGGATTGCCTTTTCTATAGTAAATTATTCAAAAATTCATTTTTTACTGTCACAAATTTTAATTACGCCAGGGATTGCCTTTTCTATAGTAAATTATTCAAAAAATAATTTTTTCTGTCACAAATTTTAATTACGCCAGGGATTGCCTTTTCTATAGTAAATTATTCAAAAATTCATTTTTTACTGTCTCAAATTTTAATTACGCCAGGGATTGCCTTTTCTATAGTAAATTATTCAAAAATTCATTTTTTACTGTCTCAAATTTTAATTACGCCAGGGATTGCCTTTTCTATAGTAAATTGTTCAAAAATTATTTTTTTTCTGTCGCAAATTATAATTACGCCAGGGATTGCCTTTTCTATAGTAAATTATTCAAAAAATAATTTTTTACCGTCGCAAATTATAATTACGCCAGGGATTGCCTTTTCTATAGTAAATTATTCAAAAAATAATTTTTTACTGTCTCAAATTTTAATTACGCCAGGGATTGCCTTTTCTATAGTAAATTATTCAAAAAATAATTTTTTTCTGTCGCAAATTATAATTACGCCAGGGATTGCCTTTTCTATAGTAAATTATTCAAAAAATAATTTTTTACTGTCGCAAATTTTAACTACACCAGGGATTGCCTTTTCTATAGTAAATTATTCAAAAAATTCATTTTTACTGTCGCAAATTTTAATTACGCCAGGGATTGCCTTTTCTATAGTAAATTATTCAAAAATTCATTTTTTACTGTCTCAAATTTTAATTACTCCAGGGATTGCCTTTTCTATAGTAAATTATTCAAAAATCCATTTTTTACTGTCTCAAATTTTAATTACGCCAGGGATTGCCTTTTCTATAGTAAATTATTCAAAAAATAATTTTTTACTGTCGCAAATTATAATTACGCCAGGGATTGCCTTTTCTATAGTAAATTATTCAAAAAATAATTTTATACTGTCTCAAATTTTAAATACGCCAAGGATTGCCTTTTCTATAGTAAATTATTCAAAAATTCATTTTTTACTGTCTCAAATTTTAATTACGCCAGGGATTGCCTTTTCTATAGTAAATTTTGCAAAAAATAATTTTTTACTGTCTCAAATTTTAATTACGACAGGGATTGCCTTTTCTATAGTAAATTATTCAAAAATTCATTTTTTACTGTCGCAAATTATAATTACGCCAGGGATTGCCCTTTCTATAGTAAATTATTCAAAAAATAATTTTTTACTGTCGCAAATTTTAATTACGCCAGGGATTGCCTTTTCTATAGTAAATTATTCAAAAAATTCATTTTTGCTGTCGCAAATTTTAATTACGCCAGGGATTGCCTTTTCTATAGTAAATTATTCAAAAAATAATTTTATACTGTCTCAAATTTTAATTATACAATGGATTGCCTTTTCTATGGTAAATTATTCAAAAAATAATTTTTTACTGTCGCAAATTTTAATTACGCCAGGGATTGCCTTTTTTATAGTAAATTATTCAAAAATTCATTTTTTACTGTCTCAAATTTTAATTACGCCAGGGATTGCCTTTTCTATAGTAAATTATTCAAAAATTCATTTTTTACTGTCTCAAATTTTAATTACGCCAGGGATTGCCTTTTCTATAGTAAATTATTCAAAAAATCATTTTTTACTGTCTCAAATTTTAATTACGCCAGGGATTGCTTTTTCTATAGTAAATTATTCAAAAATTCATTTTTTACTGTCTCAAATTTTAACTACGCCAGGGATTGCCTTTTCTATAGTAAATTATTCAAAAAATAATTTTTTACTGTCGCAAATTATAATTACGCCAGGGATTGCCTTTTCTATAGTAAATTATTCAAAAAATAATTTTATACTGTCTCAAAATTTAAATACGCCAGGGATTGCCTTTTCTATAGTAAATTATTCAAAAATTCATTTTTTACTGTCTCAAATTTTAATTACGCCAGGGATTGCCTTTTCTATAGTAAATTTTGCAAAAAAATAATTTTTTACTGTCTCAAATTTTAATTACGCCAGGGATTGCCTTTTCTATAGTAAATTATTCAAAAATTCATTTTTTACTGTTGCAAATTATAATTACGCCAGGGATTGCCTTTTCTATAGTAAGTTATTCAAAAAATAATTTTTTACTGTCGCAAATTTTAATTACGCCAGGGATTGCCTTTTCTATAGTAAATTTTGCAAAAAATAATTTTTTCTGTCACAAATTTTAATTACGCCAGGGATTGCCTTTTCTATAGTAAATTATTCAAAAATTCATTTTTTACTGTCTCAAATTTTAATTACGCCAGGGATTGCCTTTTCTATAGTAAATTATTCAAAAATTCATTTTTTACTGTCTCAAATTTTAATTACGCCAGGGATTGCCTTTTCTATAGTAAATTATTCAAAAAATAATTTTTTACTGTCGCAAATTATAATTACGCCAAGGATTGCCTTTTCTATAGTAAAGTATTAAAAAAATAATTTTATACTGTCTCAAATTTTAAATACGCCAGGGATTGCCTTTTCTATAGTAAATTATTCAAAAATTCATTTTTTACTGTCTCAAATTTTAATTACGCCAGGGATTGCCTTTTCTATAGTAAATTTTGCAAAAAATAATTTTTTCTGTCACAAATTTTAATTACGCCAGGGATTGCCTTTTCTATAGTAAATTTTGCAAAAAATAATTTCTTCTGTCACAAATTTTAATTACGCCAGGGATTGCCTTTTCTATAGTAAATTTTGCAAAAAATAATTTTATACTGTCTCAAATTTTAATTACGCCAGGGATTGCCTTTTCTTTAGTAAATTTTGCAAAAAATAATTTTTTCTGTCTCAAATTTTAATTACGCCAGGGATTGCCTTTTCTATAGTAAATTATTCAAAAACTAATTTTTTACTGTCTAAAATTTTAATTACGCCAGGGATTGCCTTTTCTATAGTAAATTATTCAAAAATTCATTTTTTACTGTCTCAAATTTTAATTTCGCCAGGGATTGCCTTTTCTATAGTAAATTATAAAAAAAATAATTTTTTCTGTCTCAAATTTTAACTACGCCAGGGATTGCCTTTTGTATAGTAAATTATTCAAAAATTCATTTTTTACTGTCTCAAATTTTAATTACGCCAGGGATTGCCTTTTCTATAGTAAATTATTCAAAAATTCATTTTTTAATGTCGCAAATTATAATTACGCCAGGGATTGCCTTTTCTATAGTAAATTATTCAAAAAATAATTTTTTACTGTCGCAAATTTTAACTACGCCAGGGATTGCCTTTTCTATAGTAAATTATTCAAAAAATTCATTTTTACTGTCGCAAATTTTAATTACGCCAGAGATTGCCTTTTCTATAGTAAATTATTCAAAAATTCATTCTTTTACTGTCTCAAATTTTAATTACGCCAGGGATTGCCTTTTCTATAGTAAATTATTCAAAAATCCATTTTTTACTGTCTCAAATTTTAATTACGCCAGGGATTGCCTTTTCTATAGTAAATTATTCAAAAAATAATTTTTTACTGTCGCAAATTATAACTACGCCAGGGATTGCCTTTTCTATAGTAAATTATTCAAAAAATAATTTTATAATGTCTCAAATTTTAAATACGCCAAGGATTGCCTTTTCTATAGTAAATTATTCAAAAATTCATTTTTTACTGTCTCAAATTTTAATTACGCCAGGGATTGCATTTTCTATAGTAAATTTTGCAAAAAATAATTTTTTACTGTCTCAAATTTTAATTACGCCAGGGATTGCCTTTTCTATAGTAAATTATTCAAAAATTCATTTTTTACTGTCGCAAATTATAATTACGCCAGGGATTGCCCTTTCTATAGTAAATTATTCAAAAAATAATTTTTTACTGTCGCAAATTTTAATTACGCCAGGGATTGCCTTTTCTATAGTAAATTTTGCAAAAATAATTTTTTCTGTCACAAATTTTAATTACGCCAGGGATTGCCTTTTTATAGTAAATTATTCAAAAATTCATTTTTTACTGTCTCAAATTTTAATTACGCCAGGGATTGCCTTTTCTATAGTAAATTTTGCAAAAAATAATTTTTTACTGTCTCAAATTTTAATTACGCCAGGGATTGCCTTTTCTATAGTAAATTATTCAAAAATTCATTTTTTACTGTCTCAAATTTTAATTACGCCAGGGATTGCCTTTTCTATAGTAAATTATTCAAAAATTCATTTTTTCCTGTCTCAAATTTTAATTACGCCAGGGATTGCCTTTTCTATAGTAAATTATTCAAAAATTCATTTTTTACTGTCTCAAATTTTAATTACGCCAGGGATTGCCTTTTCTATAGTAAATTATTCAAAAATTCATTTTTTTCTGTCGCAAATTATAATTACGCCAGGGATTGCCTTTTCTATAGTAAATTATTCAAAAATTCATTTTTACTGTCACAAATTTTAATTACGCCAGGGATTGCCTTTTCTATAGTAAATTATTCAAAAAATAATTTTTTCTGTCACAAATTTTAATTACGCCAGGGATTGCGTTTTCTATAGTAAATTATTCAAAAATTCATTTTTTACTGTCTCAAATTTTAATTACGCCAGGGATTGCCTTTTCTATAGTAAATTATTCAAAAATTCATTTTTTTCTGTCGCAAATTATAATTACGCCAGGGATTGCCTTTTCTATAGTAAATTATTCAAAAATTCATTTTTTACTGTCACAAATTTTAATTACGCCAGGGATTGCCTTTTCTATAGTAAATTATTCAAAAAATAATTTTTTCTGTCACAAATTTTAATTACGCCAGGGATTGCTTTTCTATAGTAAATTATTCAAAAATTCATTTTTTACTGTCTCAAATTTTAATTACGCCAGGGATTGCCTTTTCTATAGTAAGTTATTCAAAAACTAATTTTTTACTGTCTCAAATTTTAATTACGCCAGGGATTGCCTTTTCTATAGTAAATTATTCAAAAATTATTATTTTTCTGTCGCAAATTATAATTACGCCAGGGATTGCCGTTTCTATAGTAAATTTTGCAAAAAATAATTTTATACTGTCTCAAATTTTAATTACGCCAGGGATTGCCTTTTCTATAGTAAATTATTCAAAAATTCATTTTTTACTGTCTCAAATTTTAATTACGCCAGGGATTGCCTTTTCTATAGTAAATTATTCAAAATTCATTTTTTCCTGTCTCAAATTTTAATTACGCCAGGGATTGCCTTTTCTATAGTAAATTATTCAAAAATTCATTTTTTACTGTCTCAAATTTTAATTACGCCGGGGATTGCCTTTTCTATAGTAAATTATTCAAAAATTCATTTTTTTCTGTCGCAAATTATAATTACGCCAGGGATTGCCTTTTCTATAGTAAATTATTCAAAAAATAATTTTTTCTGTCTCAAATTTTAAATACGCCAGGGATTGCCTTTTCTATAGTAAATTATTCAAAAATTCATTTTTTACTGTCTCAAATAAATTTTAATTACGCCAGGGATTGCCTTTTCTATAGTAAATTATTCAAAAAATATTTTTTTCTGTCACAAATTTTAATTACGCCAGGGATTGCCTTTTCTATAGTAAATTATTCAAAAAATAATTTTTTGCTGTCGCAAATTATAATTACGCCAGGGATTGCCTTTTCTATAGTAAATTATTCAAAAAATAATTTTTTACTGTCTCAAATTTTAATTACGCCAGGGATTGCCTTTTCTATAGTAAATTATTCAAAAAATCATTGTTTAGTGTCTCAAATTTTAATTACGCCAGGGATTGCCTTTTCTATAGTAAATTATTCAAAAAATAATGTTTTACTGTCTCAAATTTTAATTACGCCAGGGATTGCCTTTTCCATAGTAAATTATTCAAAAATTCATTTTTTACTGTCGCAAATTATAATTACGCCAGGGATTGCCTTTTCTATAGTAAATTATTCAAAAAATAATTTTTTACTGTCTCAAATTTTAATTACGCCAGGGATTGCCTTTTCTATAGTAAATTATTCAAAAAATAATTTTTTACTGTCGCAAATTATAATTACGCCAGGGATTGCCTTTTCTATAGTAAATTATTCAAAAAATAATTTTATACTGTCTCAAATTTTAAATACGCCAAGGATTGCCTTTTCTATAGTAAATTATTCAAAAATTCATTTTTTACTGTCTCAAATTTTAATTACGCATTGCCTTTTCTATAGTAAATTTTGCAAAAAATAATTTTTTACTGTCTCAAATTTTAATTACGCCAGGGATTGCCTTTTCTATAGTAAATTATTCAAAAATTCATTTTTTACTGTCTCAAATTTTAATTACGCCAGGGATTGCCTTTTCTATAGTAAATTACTCAAAAATTCATTTTTTTCTGTCGCAAATTATAATTACGCCAGGGATTGCCTTTTCTCTAGTAAATTATTCAAAAATTCATTTTTTACTGTCACAAATTTTAATTACGCCAGGGATTGCCTTTTCTATAGTAAATTATTCAAAAAATAATTTTTTCTGTCACAAATTTTAATTACGCCAGGGATTGCGTTTTCTATAGTAAATTATTCAAAAATTCATTTTTTACTGTCTCAAATTTTAATTACGCCAGGGATTGCCTTTTCTATAGTAAATTATTCAAAAATTCAATTTTTTCTGTCGCAAATTATAATTACGCCAGGGATTGCCTTTTCTATAGTAAATTATTCAAAAATTCATTTTTTACTGTCACAAATTTTAATTACGCCAGGGATTGCCTTTTCTATAGTAAATTATTCAAAAAATAATTTTTTCTGTCACAAATTTTAATTACGCCAGGGATTGCCTTTTCTATAGTAAATTATTCAAAAATTCATTTTTTACTGTCTCAAATTTTAATTACGCCAGGGATTGCCTTTTCTATAGTAAATTATTCAAAAATTCATTTTTTACTGTCTCAAATTTTAATTACGCCAGGGATTGCCTTTTCTATAGTAAATTGTTCAAAAATTATTTTTTTTCTGTCGCAAATTATAATTACGCCAGGGATTGCCTTTTCTATAGTAAATTATTCAAAAAATAATTTTTTACTGTCGCAAATTATAATTACGCCAGGGATTGCCTTTTCTATAGTAAATTATTCAAAAAATAATTTTTTACTGTCTCAAATTTTAATTACGCCAGGGATTGCCTTTTCTATAGTAAATTATTCAAAAACTAATTTTTTTCTGTCGCAAATTATAATTACGCCAGGGATTGCCTTTTCTATAGTAAATTATTCAAAAAATAATTTTTTACTGTCGCAAATTTTAACTACACCAGGGATTGCCTTTTCTATAGTAAATTATTCAAAAAATTCATTTTTACTGTCGCAAATTTTAATTACGCCAGGGATTGCCTTTTCTATAGTAAATTATTCAAAAATTCATTTTTTACTGTCTCAAATTTTAATTACTCCAGGGATTGCCTTTTCTATAGTAAATTATTCAAAAATCCATTTTTTACTGTCTCAAATTTTAATTACGCCAGGGATTGCCTTTTCTATAGTAAATTATTCAAAAAATAATTTTTTACTGTCGCAAATTATAATTACGCCAGGGATTGCCTTTTCTATAGTAAATTATTCAAAAAATAATTTTATACTGTCTCAAATTTTAAATACGCCAAGGATTGCCTTTTCTATAGTAAATTATTCAAAAATTCATTTTTTACTGTCTCAAATTTTAATTACGCCAGGGATTGCCTTTTCTATAGTAAATTTTGCAAAAAATAATTTTTTACTGTCTCAAATTTTAATTACGACAGGGATTGCCTTTTCTATAGTAAATTATTCAAAAATTCATTTTTTACTGTCGCAAATTATAATTACGCCAGGGATTGCCCTTTCTATAGTAAATTATTCAAAAAATAATTTTTTACTGTCGCAAATTTTAATTACGCCAGGGATTGCCTTTTCTATAGTAAATTTTGCAAAAAATAATTTTTTCTGTCACAAATTTTAATTACGCCAGGGATTGCCTTTTCTATAGTAAATTATTCAAAAATTCATTTTTTACTGTCTCAAATTTTAATTACGCCAGGGATTGCCTTTTCTATAGTAAATTTTGCAAAAAATAATTTTTTACTGTCTCAAATTTTAATTACGCCAGGGATTGCCTTTTCTATAGTAAATTATTCAAAAAATAATTTTTTCTGTCACAAATTTTAATTACGCCAGGGATTGCCTTTTCTATAGTAAATTATTCAAAAATTCATTTTTTACTGTCTCAAATTTTAAATACGCCAGGGATTGCCTTTTCTATAGTAAATTGTTCAAAAATTCTTTTTTTACTATCACAAATTTTAATTACGCCAGGGATTGCCTTTTCTATAGTAAATTATTCAAAAAATATTTTTTTCTGTCACAAATTTTAATTACGCCAGGGATTGCCTTTTCTATAGTAAATTATTCAAAAAATAATTTTTTACTGTCGCAAATTATAATTACGCCAGGGATTGCCTTTTCTATAGTAAATTATTCAAAAAATAATTTTTTACTGTCTCAAATTTTAATTACGCCAGGTATTGCCTTTTCTATAGTAAATTATTCAAAAAATCATTGTTTAGTGTCTCAAATTTTAATTACGCCAGGGATTGCCTTTTCTATAGTAAATTATTCAAAAAATAATGTTTTACTGTCTCAAATTTTAATTACGCCAGGGATTGCCTTTTCCATAGTAAATTATTCAAAAATTCATTTTTTACTGTCGCAAATTATAATTACGCCAGGGATTGCCTTTTCTATAGTAAATTATTCAAAAAATAATTTTTTACTGTCTCAAATTTTAATTACGCCAGGGATTGCCTTTTATATAGTAAATTATTCAAAAAATAATTTTTTACTGTCGCAAATTTTAATTACGCCAGGGATTGCCTTTTCTATAGTAAATTATTCAAAAAATAATTTTTTACTGTCGCAAATTATAATTACGCCAGGGATTGCCTTTTCTATAGTAAATTATCCAAAAAATCATTTTTTACTGCCTCAAATTTTAATTACGCCAGGGATTGCCTTTTCTATAGTAAATTATTCAAAAAATAATTTCTTCTGTCACAAATTTTAATTACGCCAGGGATTGCCTTTTCTATAGTAAATTATTCAAAAAATAATTTTTTACTGTCGCAAATTATAATTACGCCAGGGATTGCCTTTTCTATAGTAAATATTATTCAAAAAATAATTTTTTACTGTCGCAAATTATAATTACGCCAGGGATTGGCTTTTCTATAGTAAATTATTCAAAAAATCATTTTTTACTGTCTCAAATTTTAATTACGCCAGGGATTGCCTTTTCTATAGTAAATTTTGCAAAAAATAATTTTTTCTGTCACAAATTATAATTACGCCAGCGATTGCCTTTTCTATTGTAAATTATTCAAAAAATAATTTTTACTGTCGCAAATTTTAATTACGCCAGGGATTGCCTTTTCTATAGTAAATTATTCAAAAATTCATTTTTTACTGTCGCAAATTATAATTACGCCAGGGATTGCCTTTTCTATAGTAAATTATTCAAAAATTCATTTTTTACTGTCTCAAATTTTAATTACGCCAGGGATTCCCTTTTCTATAGTAAATTATTCACAAATTCATTTTTTACTGTCGCAAATTATAATCACGCCAGGGATTGCCTTTTCTATAGTAAATTATTCAAAAAATAATTTTTTACTGTCGCAAATTATAATTACGCCAGGGATTGCCTTTTCTATAGTAAATTATTCAAAAATTCATTTTTTACTGTCTCAAATTTTAATTACGCCAGGGATTGCCTTTTCTATAGTAAATTATTCAAAAAATAATTTTTTACTGTCTCAAATTTTAATTACGCCAGGGATTGCCTTTTCTATAGTAAATTATTCAAAAAATAATTGTTTAGTGTCTCAAATTTTAATTACGCCAGGGATTGCCTTTTCTATAGTAAATTATTCAAAAAATAATTTTTTACTGTCTCAAATTTTAATTACGCCAGGGATTGCCTTTTCTATAGTAAATTATTCAAAAATTCATTTTTTACTGTCTCAAATTTTAAATACGCCAGGGATTGCCTTTTCTATAGTAAATTATTCAAAAAATAATTTTTTACTGTCGCAAATTTTAATTACGCCAGGGATTGCCTTTTCTATAGTAAATTATTCAAAAAATAATGTTTACTGTCGCAAATTTTAATTACGCCAGGGATTGCCTTTTCTATAGTAAATTATTCAAAAATTCATTTTTTACTGTCTCAAATTTTAAATACGCCAGGGATTGCCTTTTCTATAGTAAATTATTCAAAAAATAATTTTTTACTGTCGCAAATTTTAATTACGCCAGGGATTGCCTTTTCTATAGTAAATTATTCAAAAAATAATGTTTACTGTCGCAAATTTTAATTACGCCAGGGATTGCCTTTTCTATAGTAAATTATTCAAAAATTCATTTTTTACTGTCGCAAATTATAATTACGCCAGGGATTGCCTTTTCTATAGTAAATTATTCAAAAATTCATTTTTTACTGTCTCAAATTTTAATTACGCCAGGGATTGCCTTTTCTATAGTAAATTATTCACAAATTCATTTTTTACTGTCGCAAATTATAATTACGCCAGGGATTGCCTTTTCTATAGTAAATTATTCAAAAAATAATTTTTTACTGTCGCAAATTATAATTACGCCAGGGATTGCCTTTTCTATAGTAAATTATTCAAAAATTCATTTTTTACTGTCTCAAATTTTAATTACGCCAGGGATTGCCTTTTCTATAGTAAATTAATCAAAAAATAATTTTTTACTGTCTCAAATTTTAAGTAGGCCAGGGATTGCCTTTTCTATAGTAAATTATTCAAAAAATAATTGTTTATTGTCTCAAATTTTAATTACGCCAGGGATTGCCTTTTCTATAGTAAATTATTCAAAAAATCACTTTTTACTGTCTCAAATTTTAATTACGCCAGTGATTGCCTTTTCTATAGTAAATTATTCAAAAATTCATTTTTTACTGTCTCAAATTTTAAATACGCCAGGGATTGCCTTTTCTATAGTAAATTATTCAAAAAATAATTTTTTACTGTCGCAAATTTTAATTACGCCATGGATTGCCATTTCTATAGTAAATTATTCAAAAATTCATTTTTTACTGTCGCAAATTATAATTACGCCAGGGATTGCCTTTTCTATAGTAAATTATTCAAAAAACAATTTTTACTGTCTCAAATTTTAATTACGCCAGGGATTGCCTTTTCTATAGTTAATTATTCAAAAATTCATTTTTTCTGTCACAAATTTTAATTACGCCAGGGATTGCCTTTTCTATAGTAAATTATTCAAAAATTCATTTTTTACTGTCTCAAATTTTAATTACGCCAGGGATTGCCTTTTCTATAGTAAATTATTCAAAAAATAATTTTATACTGTCGCAAATTTTAATTACGCCAGGGATTGCCTTTTCTATAGTAAATTTTGCAAAAAATAATTTTTTCTGTCACAAATTTTAATTACGCCAGGGATTGCCTTTTCTATAGTAAATTATTCAAAAAATAATTTTTTCTGTCACAAATTTTAATTACGCCAGGGATTGCCTTTTCTATAGTAAATTATTCAAAAAATAATTTTTTACTGTCGCAAATTTTAATTACGCCAGGTATTGCCTTTTCTATAGTAAATTATTCAAAAAATAATTTTTTACTGTCGCAAATTATAATTACGCCAGGGATTGCCTTTTCTATAGTAAATTATTAAAAAAATAATTTTTTACTGTCGCAAATTATAATTACGCCAGGGATTGGCTTTTCTATAGTAAATTATTCAAAAAATCATTTTTTACTGTCTCAAATTTTAATTACGCCAGGGATTGCCTCTTCTATAGTAAATTTTGCAAAAAATAATTTTTTCTGTCACAAATTATAATTACGCCAGCGATTGCCTTTTCTATAGTAAATTATTCAAAAAATAATTTTTTCTGTCACAAATTTTAATTACGCCAGGGATTGTCTTTTCTATAGTAAATTATTCAAAAAATAATTTTTTACTGTCGCAAATTTTAATTACGCCAGGTATTGCCTTTTCTATAGTAAATTATTCAAAAAATAATTTTTTACTGTCGCAAATTATAATTACGCCAGGGATTGCCTTTTCTATAGTAAATTATTAAAAAAATAATTTTTTACTGTCGCAAATTATAATTACGCCAGGGATTGCCTTTTCTATAGTAAATTATTTAAAAATTCATTTTTTACTGTCTCAAATTTTAATTACGACAGGGATTGCCTTTTCTATTGTAAATTATTCAAAAAATAATTTTTTACTGTCTCAAATTTTAATTACGCCAGGGATTGCCTTTTCTATAGTAAATTATTCAAAAAATAATTGTTTAGTGTCTCAAATTTTAATTACGCCAGGGATTGCCTTTTCTATAGTAAATTATTCAAAAAATAATTTTTTACTGTCTCAAATTTTAATTACGCCAGGGATTGCCTTTTCTATAGTAAATTATTCAAAAATTCATTTTTTACTGTCTCAAATTTTAAATACGCCAGGGATTGCCTTTTCTATAGTAAATTATTCAAAAAATAATTTTTTACTGTCGCAAATTTTAATTACGCCATGGATTGCCATTTCTATAGTAAATTATTCAAAAATTCATTTTTTACTGTCGCAAATTATAATTACGCCAGGGATTGCCTTTTCTATAGTAAATTATTCAAAAAACAATTTTTACTGTCTCAAATTTTAATTACGCCAGGGATTGCCTTTTCTATAGTAAATTATTCAAAAATTCATTTTTTCTGTCACAAATTTTAATTACGCCAGGGATTGCCTTTTCTATAGTAAATTATTCAAAAATTCATTTTTTACTGTCTCAAATTTTAATTACGCCAGGGATTGCCTTTTCTATAGTAAATTATTCAAAAAATAATTTTATACTGTCGCAAATTTTAATTACGCCAGGGATTGCCTTTTCTATAGTAAATTTTGCAAAAAATAATTTTTTCTGTCACAAATTTTAATTACGCCAGGGATTGCCTTTTCTATAGTAAATTATTCAAAAAATAATTTTTTCTGTCACAAATTTTAATTACGCCAGGGATTGCCTTTTCTATAGTAAATTATTCAAAAAATAATTTTTTACTGTCGCAAATTTTAATTACGCCAGGGATTGCCTTTTCTATAGTAAATTATTCAAAAAATAATTTTTTACTGTCGCAAATTATAATTACGCCAGGGATTGCCTTTTCTATAGTAAATTATTCAAAAAATAATTTTTTACTGTCGCAAATTATAATTACGCCAGGGATTGGCTTTTCTATAGTAAATTATTCAAAAAATCATTTTTTACTGTCTCAAATTTTAATTACGCCAGGGATTGCCTCTTCTATAGTAAATTTTGCAAAAAATAATTTTTTCTGTCACAAATTATAATTACGCCAGCGATTGCCTTTTCTATAATAAATTTTTCAAAAAATAATTTTTACTGTCGCAAATTTTAATTACGCCAGGGATTGCCTTTTCTATAGTAAATTATTCAAAAATTCATTTTTTACTGTCGCAAATTATAATTACTCCAGGGATTGCCTTTTCTATAGTAAATTATTCAAAAATTCATTTTTTATTGTCTCAAATTTTAATTACGCCAAGGATTGCCTTTTCTATAGTAAATTATTCACAAATTCATTTTTTACTGTCGCAAATTATAATTACGCCAGGGATTGCCTTTTCTATAGTAAATTATTCAAAAAATAATTTTTTACTGTCTCAAATTTTAATTACGCCAGGGATTGCCTTATCTATAGTAAATTATTCAAAAAATAATTGTTTAGTGTCTCAAATTTTAATTACGCCAGGGATTGCCTTTTCTATAGTAAATTATTCAAAAAATAATTTTTTACTGTCTCAAATTTTAATTACGCCAGGGATTGCCTTTTCTATAGTAAATTATTCAAAAATTCATTTTTTACTGTCTCAAATTTTAAATACGCCAGGGATTGCCTTTTCTATAGTAAATTATTCAAAAAATAATTTTTTACTGTCGCAAATTTTAATTACGCCAGGGATTGCCTTTTCTATAGTAAATTATTCAAAAATTAATTTTTTACTGTCGCAAATTATAATTACGCCAGGGATTGCCTTTTCTATAGTAAATTATTCAAAAAATAATTTTTACTGTCTCAAATTTTAATTACGCCAGGGATTGCCTTTTCTATAGTAAATTATTCAAAAATTCATTTTTTCTGTCACAAATTTTAATTACGCCAGGGATTGCCTTTTCTATAGTAAATTATTCAAAAATTCATTTTTTACTGTCTCAAATTTTAATTACGCCAGGGATTGCTTTTTCTATAGTAAATTATTCAAAAAATAATTTTTTTATGTCGCAAATTTTAATTACGCCAGGGATTGCCTTTTCTATAGTAAATTTTGCAAAAAATAATTTTTTCTGTCACAAATTTTAATTACGCCAGGGATTGCCTTTTCTATAGTAAATTATTCAAAAAATAATTTTTCTGTCACAAATTTTCATTACGCCAGGGATTGCCTTTTCTATAGTAAATTATTCAAAAAATAATTTTTTACTGTCGCAAATTTTAATTACGCCAGGTATTGCCTTTTCTATAGTAAATTATTCAAAAAATAATTTTTTACTGTCGCAAATTATAATTACGCCAGGGATTGCCTTTTCTATAGTAAATTATTAAAAAAATAATTTTTTACTGTCGCAAATTATAATTACGCCAGGGATTGCCTTTTCTATAGTAAATTATTCAAAAATTCATTTTTTACTGTCTCAAATTTTAATTACGCCAGGGATTGCCTTTTCTATAGTAAATTATTCAAAAAATAATTTTTTACTGTCTCAAATTTTAATTACGCCAGGGATTCACTTTTCTATAGTAAATTATTCAAAAAATAATTGTTTAGTGTCTCAAATTTTAATTACGCCAGGGATTGCCTTTTCTATAGTAAATTATTCAAAAAATCATTTTTTACTGTCTCAAATTTTAATTACGCCAGGGATTGCCTTTTCTATAGTAAATTATTCAAAAATTCATTTTTTACTGTCTCAAATTTTAAATACGCCAGGGATTGCCTTTTCTATAGTAAATTATTCACAAATTCCTTTTTTACTGTCGCAAATTATAATTACGCCAGGGATTGCCTTTTCTATAGTAAATTATTCAAAAAATAAATTTTTACTGTCGCAAATTATAATTACGCCAGGGATTGCCTTTTCTATAGTAAATTATTCAAAAATTCATTTTTTACTGTCTCAAATTATAATTACTCCAGGGATTGCCTTTTCTATAGTAAATTATTCAAAAATTCATTTTTTACTGTCTCAAATTTTAATTACGCCAGGGATTGCCTTTTCTATAGTAAATTATTCACAAATTCATTTTTTACTGTCGCAAATTATAATTACGCCAGGGATTGCCTTTTCTATAGTAAATTATTCAAAAAATAAATTTTTACTGTCGCAAATTATAATTACGCCAGGGATTGCCTTTTCTATAGTAAATTATTCAAAAATTCATTTTTTACTGTCTCAAATTTTAATTACGACAGGGATTGCCTTTTCTATAGTAAATTATTCAAAAAATAATTTTTTACTGTCTCAAATTTTAATTACGCCAGGGATTGCCTTATCTATAGTAAATTATTCAAAAAATAATTGTTTAGTGTCTCAAATTTTAATTACGCCAGGGATTGCCTTTTCTATAGTAAATTATTCAAAAAATAATTTTTTACTGTCTCAAATTTTAATTACGCCAGGGATTGCCTTTTCTATAGTAAATTATTCAAAAATTCATTTTTTACTGTCTCAAATTTTAAATACGCCAGGGATTGCCTTTTCTATAGTAAATTATTCAAAAAATAATTTTTTACTGTCGCAAATTTTAATTACGCCAGGGATTGCCTTTTCTATAGTAAATTATTCAAAAATTAATTTTTTACTGTCGCAAATTATAATTACGCCAGGGATTGCCTTTTCTATAGTAAATTATTCAAAAAATAATTTTTACTGTCACAAATTTTAATTACGCCAGGATTGCCTTTTCTATAGTAAATTATTCAAAAACATAATTTTTTACTGTCGCAAATTTTAATTACGCCAGGGATTGCCTTTTCTATAGTAAATTTGGAAAAAATAATTTTTTCTGTCACAAATTTTAATTACGCCAGGGATTGCCTTTTCTATAGTAAATTATTCAAAAAATAATTTTTCTGTCACAAATTTTAATTACGCCAGGGATTGCCTTTTCTATAGTAAATTATTCAAAAAATAATTTTTTACTGTCGCAAATTTTAATTACGCCAGGTATTGCCTTTTCTATAGTAAATTATTCAAAAAATAATTTTTTACTGTCGCAAATTATAATTACGCCAGGGATTGCCTTTTCTATAGTAAATTATTAAAAAAATAATTTTTTACTGTCGCAAATTATAATTACGCCAGGGATTGCCTTTTCTATAGTAAATTATTCAAAAATTCATTTTTTACTGTCTCAAATTTTAATTACGCCAGGGATTGCCTTTTCTATAGTAAATTATTCAAAAAATAATTTTTTACTGTCTCAAATTTTAATTACGCCAGGGATTCACTTTTCTATAGTAAATTATTCAAAAAATAATTGTTTAGTGTCTCAAATTTTAATTACGCCAGGGATTGCCTTTTCTATAGTAAATTATTCAAAAAATCATTTTTTACTGTCTCAAATTTTAATTACGCCAGGGATTGCCTTTTCTATAGTAAATTATTCAAAAATTCATTTTTTACTGTCTCAAATTTTAAATACGCCAGGGATTGCCTTTTCTATAGTAAATTATTCACAAATTCCTTTTTTACTGTCGCAAATTATAATTACGCCAGGGATTGCCTTTTCTATAGTAAATTATTCAAAAAATAAATTTTTACTGTCGCAAATTATAATTACGCCAGGGATTGCCTTTTCTATAGTAAATTATTCAAAAATTCATTTTTTACTGTCTCAAATTATAATTACTCCAGGGATTGCCTTTTCTATAGTAAATTATTCAAAAATTCATTTTTTACTGTCTCAAATTTTAATTACGCCAGGGATTGCCTTTTCTATAGTAAATTATTCACAAATTCATTTTTTACTGTCGCAAATTATAATTACGCCAGGGATTGCTTTTTCTATAGTAAATTATTCAAAAAATAAATTTTTACTGTCGCAAATTATAATTACGCCAGGGATTGCCTTTTCTATAGTAAATTATTCAAAAATTCATTTTTTACTGTCTCAAATTTTAATTACGACAGGGATTGCCTTTTCTATAGTAAATTATTCAAAAAATAATTTTTTACTGTCTCAAATTTTAATTACGCCAGGGATTGCCTTATCTATAGTAAATTATTCAAAAAATAATTGTTTAGTGTCTCAAATTTTAATTACGCCAGGGATTGCCTTTTCTATAGTAAATTATTCAAAAAATAATTTTCTACTGTCTCAAATTTTAATTACGCCAGGGATTGCCTTTTCTATAGTAAATTATTCAAAAATTCATTTTTTACTGTCTCAAATTTTAAATACGCCAGGGATTGCCTTTTCTATAGTAAATTATTCAAAAAATAATTTTTTACTGTCGCAAATTTTAATTACGCCAGGGATTGCCTTTTCTATAGTAAATTATTCAAAAATTAATTTTTTACTGTCGCAAAATTATAATTACGCCAGGGATTGCCTTTTCTATAGTAAATTATTCAAAAAATAATTTTTACTGTCTCAAATTTTAATTACGCCAGGGATTGCCTTTTCTATAGTAAATTATTCAAAAATTCATTTTTTCTGTCACAAATTTTAATTACGCCAGGGATTGCCTTTTCTATAGTAAATTATTCAAAAATTCATTTTTTACTGTCTCAAATTTTAATTACGCCAGGGATTGCTTTTTCTATAGTAAATTATTCAAAAAATAATTTTTTACTGTCGCAAATTTTAATTACGCCAGGGATTGCCTTTTCTATAGTAAATTTTGCAAAAAATAATTTTTTCTGTCACAAATTTTAATTACGCCAGGGATTGCCTTTTCTATAGTAAATTATTCAAAAAATAATTTTTCTGTCACAAATTTTAATTACGCCAGGGATTGCCTTTTCTATAGTAAATTATTCAAAAAATAATTTTTTACTGTCGCAAATTTTAATTACGCCAGGTATTGCCTTTTCTATAGTAAATTATTCAAAAAATAATTTTTTACTGTCGCAAATTATAATTACGCCAGGGATTGCCTTTTCTATAGTAAATTATTAAAAAAATAATTTTTTACTGTCGCAAATTATAATTACGCCAGGGATTGCCTTTTCTATAGTAAATTATTCAAAAATTCATTTTTTACTGTCTCAAATTTTAATTACGCCAGGGATTGCCTTTTCTATAGTAAATTATTCAAAAATTCATTTTTTACTGTCTCAAATTTTAATTACGCCAGGGATTGCGTTTTCTATAGTAAATTATTCAAAAAATAATTTTTTACTGTCTCAAATTTTAATTACGCCAGGGATTGCCTTATCTATAGTAAATTATTCAAAAAATAATTGTTTAGTGTCTCAAATTTTAATTACGCCAGGGATTGCCTTTTCTATAGTAAATTATTCAAAAAATAATTTTTTACTGTCTCAAATTTTAATTACGCCAGGGATTGCCTTTTCTATAGTAAATTATTCAAAAATTCATTTTTTACTGTCTCAAATTTTAAATACGCCAGGGATTGCCTTTTCTATAGTAAATTATTCAAAAAATAATTTTTTACTGTCGCAAATTTTAAATACGCCAGGGATTGCCTTTTGTATAGTAAATTATTCAAAAAATAATTTTTTGCTGTCGCAAATTTTAATTACGCCAGGGATTGCCTTTTCTATAGTAAATTTTGCAAAAAATAATTTTTTCTGTCACAAATTTTAATTACGCCAGGGATTGCCTTTTCTATAGTAAATTATTCAAAAAATAATTTTTTCTGTCACAAATTTTAATTACGCCAGGGATTGCCTTTTCTATAGTAAATTATTCAAAAAATAATTTTTTACTGTCGCAAATTTTAAATACGCCAGGGATTGCCTTTTTTATAGTAAATTATTCAAAAAATAATTTTTTACTGTCGCAAATTTTAATTACGCCAGGGATTGCCTTTTCTATAGTAAATTTTGCAAAAAATAATTTTTTTCTGTCTCAAATTTTAACTACGCCAGGGATTGCCTTTTCTATAGTAAATTATTCAAAAATTCATTTTTTACTGTCTCAAATTTTAATTACGCCAGGGATTGCCTTTTCTATAGTAAATTATTCAAAAAATAATTTTTTACTGTCGCAAATTTTAATTACGCCAGGGATTGCCTTTTCTATAGTAAATTTTGCAAAAAATAATTTTTTCTGTCACAAATTTTAATTACGCCAGGGATTGCCTTTTCTATAGTAAATTATTCAAAAAATAATTTTTTCTGTCACAAATTTTAATTACGCCAGGGATTGCCTTTTCTATAGTAAATTATTCAAAAAAATAATTTTTTACTGTCGCAAATTTTAAATACGCCAGGGATTGCCTTTTCTATAGTAAATTATTCAAAAATTCATTTTTTACTGTACTGTCTCAAATTTTAATTACGCCAGGGATTGCCTTTTCTATAGTAAATTATTCAAAAAATAATTGTTTAGTGTCGCAAATTTTAATTACGCCAGGGATTGCCTTTTCTATAGTAAATTATTCAAAAAATAATTGTTTAGTGTCTCAAATTTTAATTACGCCAGGGATTGCCTTTTCTATAGTAAATTATTCAAAAAATAATTGTTTAATGTCTCAAATTTTAATTACGCCAGGGATTGCCTTTTCTATAGTAAATTATTCAAAAATTCATTTTTTACTGTCTCAAATTTTAATTACGCCAGGGATTGCCTTTTCTATAGTAAATTATTCAAAAAATAATTTTTTACTGTCGCAAATTTTAATTACGCCAGGGATTGCCTTTTCTATAGTAAATTTTGCAAAAAATAATTTTTTCTGTCACAAATTTTAATTACGCCAGGGATTGCCTTATCTATAGTAAATTATTCAAAAAATAATTTTTTTGTCACAAATTTTAATTACGCCAGGGATTGCCTTGTCTATAGTAAATTATTCAAAAAATAATTTTTTACTGTCGCAAATTTTAAATACGCCAGGGATTGCCTTTTTTATAGTAAATTATTCAAAAAATAATTTTTTACTGTCGCAAATTTTAATTACGCCAGGGATTGCCTTTTCTATAGTAAATTTTGCAAAAAATAATTTTTTTCTGTCTCAAATTTTAACTACGCCAGGGATTGCCTTTTCTATAGTAAATTATTCAAAAATTCATTTTT
Source organism: Dioctria linearis (assembly GCA_963930735.1). NCBI lineage: Eukaryota > Metazoa > Arthropoda > Insecta > Diptera > Asilidae > Dioctria > Dioctria linearis. The sequence goes on along the minus strand of CAWVNZ010002517.1, from coordinate 74,502 downwards.
TACTGTCTCAAATTTTAATTACGCCAGGGATTGCCTTTTCTATAGTAAATTATTCGAAAAATAATTTTTTACTGTCGCAAATTTTAAATACGCCAGGGATTGCCTTTTGTATAGTAAATTATTCAAAAAATAATTTTTTACTGTCGCAAATTTTAATTACGCCAGGGATTGCCTTTTCTATAGTAAATTTTGCAAAAAATAATTTTTTTCTGTCTCAAATTTTAACTACGCCAGGATTGCCTTTTCTATAGTAAATTATTCAAAAATTCATTTTTTACTGTCGCAAATTATAATTACGCCAGGATTGCCTTTTCTATAGTAAATTATTCAAAAATTCATTTTTTACTGTCTCAAATTTTAATTACGCCAGGGATTGCCTTTTCTATAGTAAATTATTCACAAATTCATTTTTACTGTCGCAAATTATGATTACGCCAGGGATTGCCTTTTCTATAGTAAATTATTCAAAAAATAAATTTTTACTGTCGCAAATTATAATTACGCCAGGGATTGCCTTTTCTATAGTAAATTATTCAAAAATTCATTTTTTACTGTCTCAAATTTTAATTACGCCAGGGATTGCCTTTTCTATAGTAAATTATTCAAAAAATAATTTTTTATTGTCTCAAATTTTAATTACGCCAGGGATTGCCTTTTCTATAGTAAATTATTCAAAAAATAATTGTTTAGTGTCTCAAATTTTAATTACGCCTGGGATTGCCTTTTCTATAGTAAATTATTCAAAAAATAATTTTATACTGTCTCAAATTTTAATTACGCCAGGGATTGCCTTTTCTATAGTAAATTATTCAAAAATTCATTTTTTACTGTCTCAAATTTTAAATACGCCAGGGATTGCCTTTTCTATAGTAAATTATTCAAAAAATAATTTTTTACTGTCGCAAATTTTAATTACGCCAGGATTGCCTTTTCTATAGTAAATTATTCAAAAATTAATTTTTTACTGTCGCAAATTATAATTACGCCAGGGATTGCCTTTTCTATAGTAAATTATTCAAAAAATAATTTTTACTGTCTCAAATTTAATTACGCCAGGGATTGCCTTTTCTATAGTAAATTATTCAAAAATTCATTTTTTCTGTCACAAATTTTAATTACGCCAGGGATTGCCTTTTCTATAGTAAATTATTCAAAAATTCATTTTTTACTGTCTCAAATTTTAATTACGCCAGGGATTGCCTTTTCTATAGTAAATTATTCAAAAAATAATTTTTTACTGTCGCAAATTTTAATTACGCCAGGGATTGCCTTTTCTATAGTAAATTTGCAAAAAATAATTTTTTCTTTCACAAATTTTAATTACGCCAGGGATTGCCTTTTCTATAGTAAATTATTCAAAAAATAATTTTTTCTGTCACAAATTTTAATTACGCCAGGGATTGCCTTTTCTATAGTAAATTATTCAAAAAATAATTTTTTACTGTCGCAAATTTTAAATACGCCAGGGATTGCCTTTTGTATAGTAAATTATGCAAAAAATAATTTTTTACTGTCGCAAATTTTAATTACGCCAGGGATTGCCTTTTCTATAGTAAATTTTGCAAAAAATAATTTTTTTCTGTCTCAAATTTTAACTACGCCAGGGATTGCCTTTTCTATAGTAAATTATTCAAAAATTCATTTTTTACTGTCTCAAATTTTAATTACGCCAGGATTGCCTTTTCTATAGTAAATTTTGCAAAAAATAATTTTTTCTGTCACAAATTTTAAATACGCCAGGGATTGCCTCTTCTATAGTAAATTATTCAAAAAATAATTTTTTCTGTCACAAATTTTAATTACGCCAGGGATTGCCTTTTCTATAGTAAATTATTCAAAAAATAATATTTTACTGTCTCAAATTTTAAATACGCCAGGGATTGCCTTTTTCTATAGTAAATTATTCAAAAATTCATTTTTTACTGTCGCAAATTTTAATTACGCCAGGGATTGCCTTTTCTATAGTAAATTATTCAAAAATCATTTTTTACTGTCTCAAATTTTAATTACGCCAGGGATTGCCTTTTCTATAGTAAATTTTGCAAAAAATCACTTTTTACTGTCTCAAGTTTTAATTACGCCAGGGATTGCCTTTTCTATAGTACATTATTCAAAAAATCATTTTTTACTGTCTCAAATTTTAATTACACCAGGGATTGCCTTTTCCATAGTAAATTATTCAAAAAATAATTTTTTACTGTCTCAAATTTTAATTACGCCAGGGATTGCCTTTTCTATAGTAAATTATTCAAAAAATAATTTTTTACTGTCTCAAATTTTAATTACGCCAGGGATTGCCTTTTCTATAGTAAATTATTCAAAAAATAATTTTATACTGTCGCAAATTTTAATTACGCCAGGGATTGCCTTTTCTATAGTAAATTATTCAAAAAATAATTGTTTAGTGTCTCAAATTTTAATTACGCCAGGGATTGCCTTTTCTATAGTAAATTATTCAAAAAATAATTTTATACTGTCGCAAATTTTAATTACGCCAGGGATTGCCTTTTCTATAGTAAATTATTAAAAAAATAATTGTTTAGTGTCTCAAATTTTAATTACGCCAGGGATTGCCTTTTCTATAGTAAATTATTCAAAAAATAATTGTTTAGTGTCTCAAAGTTTAATTACGCCAGGCATTGCCTTTTCTATAGTAAATTATTCAAAAATTCATTTTTACTGTCTCAAATTTTAATTACGCCAGGGATTGCCTTTTCTATAGTCAATTATTCAAAAAATAATTTTATACTGTCGCAAATTTTAATTACGCCAGGGATTGCCTTTTCTATAGTAAATTATTCAAAAAATAATTTTATACTGTCGCAAATTTTAATTACGCCAGGGATTGCCTTTTCTATAGTAAATTATTCAAAAAATAATTTTATACTGTCTCAAATTTTAATTACGCCAGGGATTGCCTTTTCTATAGCAAATTATTCAAAAAATAATTTTTTACTGTCTCAAATTTTAATTACGCCAGGGATTGGCTTTTCTATAGTAAATTATTCAAAAATTCAATTTTTACTGTCTCAAATTTTAATTACGCCAGGGATTGCCTTTTCTATAGTAAATTATTCAAAAAATAATTTTTTACTGTCTCAAATTTTAATTACGCCAGGGATTGCCTTTTCTATAGTAAATTATTCAAAAAATAATTTTATACTGTCGCAAATTTTAATTACGCCAGGGATTGCCTTTCCTATAGTAAATTATTCAAAAATTAATTTTTTTCTGTCTCAAATTTTAATTACGCCAGGGATTGCCTTTTCTATAGTAAATTATTCAAAAAATAATTGTTTAGTGTCTCAAATTGTAATTACGCCAGGGATTGCCTTTTCTATAGTAAATTATTCAAAAAATAATTGTTTAGTGTCGCAAATTTTAATTACGCCAGGGATTGCCTTTTCTATAGTAAATTATTCAAAAAATTATTGTTTAGTGTCTCAAATTTTAATTACGCCAGGATTGCCTTTTCTATAGTAAATTATTCAAAAAATAATTGTTTAGTGTCTCAAATTGTAATTACGCCAGGGATTGCCTTTTCTATAGTAAATTATTCAAAAATTCATTTTTTACTATCTCAAATTTTAATTACGCCAGGGATTGCCTTTTCTATAGTAAATTATTCAAAAAATAATTTTTTTCTGTCTCAAATTTTAATTACGCCAGGGATTGCCTTTTCTATAGTAAATTATTCAAAAATTCATTTTTTACTGTCTCAAATTTTAATTAAGCCAGGGATTGCCTTTTCTATAGTAAATTATTCAAAAATTAATTTTTTACTGTCGCAAATTTTAAATACGCCAGGGATTGCCTTTTCTATAGTAAATTATTCAAAAATTCATTTTTTACTGTCTCAAATTTTAAATACGCCAGGGATTGCCTTTTCTATAGTAAATTATTCAAAAATTCATTTTTTACGGTCTCAAATTTTAATTACGCCAGGGATTGCCTTTTCTATAGTAAATTATTCAAAAAATAATTTTATACTGTCTCAAATTTTAATTACGCCAGGGATTGCCTTTTCTATAGTAAATTATTCAAAAATTCATTTTATACTGTCTCAAATTTTAATTACGCCAGGGATTGCCTTTTCTATAGTAAATTATTCAAAAAATAATTTTATACTGTCGCAAATTTTAATTACGCCAGGGATTGCCTTTTCTATAGTAAATTATTCAAAAAATAATTGTTTAGTGTCGCAAATTTTAATTACGCCAGGGATTGCCTTTTCTATAGTAAATTATTCAAAAATTCATTTTTTACTGTCTCAAATTTTAATTACGCCAGGGATTGCCTTTTCTATAGTAAATTATTCAAAAATTCATTTTTTCTGTCACTAATTTTAATTACGCCAGGGATTGCCTTTTCTATAGTAAATTTTGCAAAAAATAATTGTTTAGTGTCGCAAATTTTAATTACGCCAGGGATTGCCTTTTCTATAGTAAATTATTCAAAAAATAATTTTATACTGTCTCAAATTTTAATTACGCCAGGGATTGCCTTTTCTATAGTAAATTATTCAAAAAATAATTTTATACTGTCGCAAATTTTAATTACGCCAGGGATTGCCTTTTCTATAGTAAATTATTCAAAAAATAATTTTTTACTGTCTCAAATTTTAATTACGCCAGGGATTGCCTTTTCTATAGTAAATTATTCAAAAATTCATTTTTAACTGTCGTAAATTTTAATTACGCCAGGGATTGCCTTTTCTATAGTAAATTATTCAAAAATTCATTTTTTTCTATCTCAAATTTTAATTACGCCAGGATTGCCTTTTCTATAGTAAATTATTCAAAAATTCATTTTTTCTGTCGCAAATTTTAATTACGCCAGGGATTGCCTTTTCTATAGTAAATTATTCAAAAATTCATTTTATACTGTCTCAAATTTTAATTACGCCAGGGATTGCCTTTTCTATAGTAAATTATTCAAAAAATAATTGTTTAGTGTCGCAAATTTTAAATACTCCAGGGATTGCCTTTTCTATAGTAAATTATTCAAAAAATAATTTTATACTGTCTCAAATTTTAATTACGCCAGGGATTGCCTTTTCTATAGTAAATTATTCAAAAAATAATTTTTTTTGTCACAAATTTTAATTACGCCAGGGATTGCCTTTTCTATAGTAAATTATTCAAAAAATAATTGTTTAGTGTCGCAAATTTTAATTACGCCAGGGATTGCCTTTTCTATAGTAAATTATTCAAAAAATAATTTTTTACTGTCTCAAATTTTAATTACGCCAGGGATTGCCTTTTCTATAGTAAATTATTCAAAAAATAATTGTTTAGTGTCGCAAATTTTAATTACGCCAGGATTGCCGTTTCTATAGTAAATTATTCAAAAAATAATTTTTTCTGTCACAAATTTTAATTACGCCAGGGATTGCCTTTTCTATAGTAAATTATTCAAAAATTCATTTTATACTGTCGCAAATTTTAATTACGCCAGGGATTGCCTTTTCTATAGTAAATTATTCAAAAAATAATTGTTTAGTGTCGCAAATTTTAATTACGCCAGGGATTGCCTTTTCTATAGTAAATTTTTCAAAAAATAATTTTATACTGTCGCAAATTTTAATTACTCCAAGGATTGCCATTTCTATAGTAAATTATTCAAAAAATAATTTTTTACTGTCTCAAATTTTAATTACGCCAGGGATTGCCTTTTCTATAGTAAATTATTCAAAAAATAATTTTTTACTGTCTCAAATTTTAATTACGCCAGGGATTGCCTTTTCTATAGTAAATTATTCAAAAAATAATTGTTTAGTGTCGCAAATTTTAATTACGCCAGGGATTGCCTTTTCTATAGTAAATTTTTCAAAAAATAATTTTATACTGTCGCAAATTTTAATTACTCCAAGGATTGCCATTTCTATAGTAAATTATTCAAAAAATAATTTTTTACTGTCTCAAATTTTAATTACGCCAGGGATTGCCTTTTCTATAGTAAATTATTCAAAAAATAATATTTTAGTGTCGCAAATTTTAATTACGCCAGGGATTGCCTTTTCTGTAGTAAATTATTCAAAAAATAATTTTTTACTGTCTCAAATTTTAATTACGCCAGGATTGCCTTTTCTATAGTAAATTATTCAAAAAATAATTTTTTCTGTCACAAATTTTAATTACGCCAGGGATTGCCTTTTCTATAGTAAATTATTCAAAAAATAATTGTTTAGTGTCGCAAATTTTAATTACGCCTGGGATTGCCTTTTCTATAGTAAATTATTCAAAAAATAATTTTTTACTGTCTCAAATTTTAATTACGCCAGGGATTGCCTTTTCTATAGTAAATTATTCAAAAAATAATTTTTTCTGTCACAAATTTTAATTACGCCAGGGATTGCCTTTTCTATAGTAAATTATTCAAAAATTCATTTTATACTGTCGCAAATTTTAATTACGCCAGGGATTGCCTTTTCTATAGTAAATTATTCTAAAAAATAATTGTTTAGTGTCGCAAATTTTAATTACGCCAGGGATTGCCTTTTCTATAGTAAATTATTCAAAAAATAATTTTTTACTGTCTCAAATTTTAATTACGCCAGGGATTGCCTTTTCTATAGTAAATTATTCAAAAAATAATTTTATACTGTCTCAAATTTTAATTACGACAGGGATTGCCTTTTCTATAGTAAATTATTCAAAAAATAATTTTTTCTGTCACAAATTTTAATTACGCCAGGGATTGCCTTTTCTATAGTAAATTATTCAAAAATTCATTTTATACTGTCGCAAATTTTAATTACGCCAGGGATTGCCTTTTCTATAGTAAATTATTCAAAAAATAATTGTTTAGTGTCGCAAATTTTAATTACGCCAGGGATTGCCTTTTCTATAGTAAATTATTCAAAAATTCATTTTTTACTGTCTCAAATTTTAATTACGCCAGGGATTGCCTTTTCTATAGTAAATTATTCAAAAAATAATTGTTTAGTGTCGCAAATTTCAATTACGCCAGGGATTACCTTTTCTATAGTAAATTATTCAAAAAATAATTTTATACTGTCTCAAATTTTAATTACGCCAGGGATTGCCTTTTCTATAGTCAATTATTCAAAAAATATTTTTTTACTGTCTCAAGTTTTAATTACGCCAAGGATTGCCTTTTCTATAGTAAATTATTTAAAAAATAATTTTTTCTGTCACAAATTTTAATTACGCCAGGGATTGCCTTTTCTATAGTAAATTATTCAAAAAATAATTGTTTAGTGTCGCAAATTTTAATTACGCCAGGGATTGCCTTTTCTATAGTAAATTATTCAAAAAATAATTTTTTACTGTCTCAAATTTTAATTACGCCAGGGATTGCCTTTTCTATAGTAAATTATTAAAAAAATAATTTTATGCTGTCGCAAATTTTAATTACGCCAGGGATTGCCTTTTCTATAGTAAATTTTTCAAAAAATAATTTTATACTGTCGCAAATTTTAATTACGCCAGGGATTGCCTTCTCTATAGTAAATTATTCAAAAAATAATTTTTTACTGTCTCAAATTTTAATTACGCCAGGGATTGCCTTTTCTATAGTAAATTATTCAAAAAATAATTTTTTTACTGTCTCAAATTTTAATTACGACAGGGATTGCCGTTTCTATAGTAAATTATTCAAAAAATAATTGTTTAGTGTCGCAAATTTCAATTACGCCAGGGATTACCTTTTCTATAGTAAATTATTCAAAAAATAATTTTATACTGTCTCAAATTTTAATTACGCCAGGGATTGCCTTTTCTATAGTCAATTATTCAAAAAATATTTTTTTACTGTCTCAAGTTTTAATTACGCCAGGGATTGCCTTTTCTATAGTAAATTATTTAAAAAATAATTTTTTCTGTCACAAATTTTAATTACGCCAGGGATTGCCTTTTCTATAGTAAATTATTCAAAAAATAATTGTTTAGTGTCGCAAATTTTAATTACGCCAGGGATTGCCTTTTCTATAGTAAATTATTCAAAAAATAATTGTTTAGTGTCGCAAATTTTAATTACGCCAGGGATTGCCTTTTCTATAGTAAATTATTCAAAAATTCATTTTTTACTGTCTCAAATTTTAATTACGCCAGGGATTGCCTTTTCTATAGTAAATTATTCAAAAAATAATTGTTTAGTGTCGCAAATTTCAATTACGCCAGGGATTACCTTTTCTATAGTAAATTATTCAAAAAATAATTTTTATACTGTCTCAAATTTTAATTACGCCAGGGATTGCCTTTTCTATAGTCAATTATTCAAAAAATATTTTTTTACTGTCTCAAGTTTTAATTACGCCAGGGATTGCCTTTTCTATAGTAAATTATTTAAAAAATAATTTTTTCTGTCACAAATTTTAATTACGCCAGGGATTGCCTTTTCTATAGTAAATTATTCAAAAAATAATTGTTTAGTGTCGCAAATTTTAATTACGCCAGGGATTGCCTTTTCTATAGTAAATTATTCAAAAAATAATTTTTTACTGTCTCAAATTTTAATTACGCCAGGGATTGCCTTTTCTATAGTAAATTATTAAAAAATAATTTTATGCTGTCGCAAATTTTAATTACGCCAGGGATTGCCTTTTCTATAGTAAATTTTTCAAAAAATAATTTTATACTGTCGCAAATTTTAATTACGCCAGGGATTGCCTTCTCTATAGTAAATTATTCAAAAATAATTTTTTACTGTCTCAAATTTTAATTACGCCAGGGATTGCCTTTTCTATAGTAAATTATTCAAAAAATAATTTTTTACTGTCTCAAATTTTAATTACGCCAGGGATTGCCGTTTCTATAGTAAATTATTCAAAAAATAATTGTTTAGTGTCGCAAATTTTAATTACGCCAGGGATTGCTTTTCTATAGTAAATTATTCAAAAAATAATTTTATCCTGTCGCAAATTTTAATTACGCCAGGGATTGCCTTTTCTATAGTAAATTATTCAAAAATTCATTTTATACTGTCTCAAATTTTAATTACGCCAGGGATTGCCTTTTCTATAGTAAATTATTCAAAAAATAATTGTTTAGTGTCGCAAATTTTAATTACGCCAGGGATTGCCTTTTCTATAGTAAATTTTGCAAAAAATAATTGTTTAGTGTCGCAAATTTTAATTACGCCAGGGATTGCCTTTTCTATAGTAAATTTTGCAAAAAATAATTGTTTAGTGTCGCAAATTTTAATTACGCCAGGGATTGCCTTTTCTATAGTAAATTTTGCAAAAAATAATTGTTTAGTGTCGCAAATTTTAATTATTCCAGGGATTGCCTTTTCTATAGTAAATTATTCAAAAATTAATTTTTTACTGTCGCAAATTTTAATTACGCCAGGGATTGCCTTTTCTATAGTAAATTATTCAAAAAATAATTTTTTACTGTCTCAAATTTTAATTACGCCAGGGATTGCCTTTTCTATAGTAAATTATTCAAAAAATAATTTTTTACTGTCTCAAATTTTAATTACGCCAGGGATTGCCTTTTCTATAGTAAATTATTCAAAAATTCATTTTTTGCTGTCTCAAATTTTAATTACGCCAAGGATTGCATTTTCTATAGTAAATTTTGCAAAAAATAATTGTTTAGTGTCGCAAATTTTAATTACGCCAGGGATTGCCTTTTCTATAGTAAATTATTCAAAAAATAATTTTTTACTGTCTCAAATTTTAATTACGCCAGGGATTGCCTTTTCTATAGTAAATTATTCAAAAAATAATTTTATACTGTCGCAAATTTTAATTACGCCAGGGATTGCCTTTTCTATAGTATATTTTGCAAAAAATAATTGTTTAGTGTCGCAAATTATAATTACGCCAGGGATTGCCTTTTGTATAGTAAATTATTCAAAAAATAATTTTATGCTGTCGCAAATTTTAATTACGCCAGGGATTGCCTTTTCTATAGTAAATTATTCAAAAAATAATTTTATACTGTCGCAAATTTTAATTACGCCAGGGATTGCCTTTTTCTATAGTAAATTTTGCAAAAAATAATTTTTTAGTGTCGCAAATTTTAAATACGCAAGGGATTGCCTTTTCTATAGTAAATTATTCAAAAAATAATTGTTTAGTGTCGCAAATTTTAATTACGCCTGGGATTGCCTTTTCTATAGTAAATTATTCAAAAAATGATTTTTTCTGTCACAAATTTTAATTACGCCAGGGATTGCCTTTTCTATAGTAAATTATTCAAAAATTAATTTTTTCTGTCACAAATTTTAACCACGCCAGGGATTGCCTTTTCTATAGTAACTTATTCAAAAAATAATTGTTTAGTGTCGCAAATTTTAATTACGCCAGGGATTGCCTTTTCTATAGTAAATTATTCAAAAAATAATTTTATACTGTCGCAAATTTTAATTACGCCAGGGGATTGCCTTTTCTATAGTATATTTTGCAAAAAATAATTGTTCAGTGTCGCAAATTATAATTACGCCAGGGATTGCCTTTTGTATAGTAAATTATTCAAAAAATAATTTTATGCTGTCGCAAATTTTAATTACGCCAGGGATTGCCTTTTCTATAGTAAATTATTCAAAAAATAATTTTATACTGTCGCAAATTTTAATTACGCCAGGGATTGCCTTTTCTATAGTAAATTTTGCAAAAAATAATTTTTTAGTGTCGCAAATTTTAAATACGCAAGGGATTGCCTTTTCTATAGTAAATTATTCAAAAAATAATTGTTTAGTGTCGCAAATTTTAATTACGCCTGGGATTGCCTTTTCTATAGTAAATTATTCAAAAAATGATTTTTTCTGTCACAAATTTTAATTACGCCAGGTATTGCCTTTTCTATAGTAAATTATTCAAAAATTAATTTTTTCTGTCACAAATTTTAACCACGCCAGGGATTGCCTTTTCTATAGTAACTTATTCAAAAAATAATTGTTTAGTGTCGCAAATTTTAATTACGCCAGGGATTGCCTTTTCTATAGTAAATTATTCAAAAAATAATTTTATACTGTCGCAAATTTTAATTACGCCAGGGATTGCCTTTTCTATAGTAAATTATTCTAAAAATAATTTTATACTGTCGCAAATTTTTAATTACGCCAGGGATTGCCTTTTCTATAGTAAATTATTCAAAATATAATTGTTTAGTGTCGCAAATTTTAATTACGCCAGGGATTGCCTTTTCTATAGTAAATTATTCAAAAAATAATTTTTTTACTGTCTCAAATTTTAATTACGCCAGGGATTGCCTTATCTATAGTAAATTATTCAAAAAATAATTTTTTCTGTCACAAATTTTAATTACGCCAGGGATTACCTTTTCTATAGTAAATTATTCAAAAATTCATTTTATACTGTTGCAAATTTTAATTACGCCAGGGATTGCCTTTTCTATAGTAAAATTATTCAAAAAATAATTGTTTAGTGTGACAAATTTTAATTATGCCTGGGATTGCCTTTTCTATAGTAAATTATTCAAAAAATAATTTTATACTGTCGCAAATTTTAATTACGCCAGGGATTGCCTTTTCTATAGTAAATTATTCAAAAAATAATTGTTTAGTGTCGCAAATTCTAATTACGCCAGGGATTGCCTTTTCTATAGTAAATTATTCAAAAAATAATTTTTTACTGTCTCAAATTTTAATTACGCCAGGGATTGCCTTTTCTATAGTAAATTATTCAAAAATTCATTTTTTACTGTCTCAAATTTTAATTACTCCAGGGATTGCCTTTTCTATAGTAAATTATTCAAAAAATAATTTTATATTGTCGCAAATTTTAATTACGCCAGGGATTGCCTTTTCTATAGTAAATTATTCAAAAAATAATTGTTTAGTGTCGCAAATTTTAATTAAGCCAGGGATTGCCTTTTCTATAGTAAATTATTCAAAAAATAATTTTTTTACTGTCTCAAATTTTAATTACGCCAGGGATTGCCTTTTCTATAGTAAATTATTCAAAAATTCATTTTTTACAGTCTCAAATTTTAATTACGCCAGGGATTGCCTTTTCTATAGTAAATTATTCAAAAAATAATTGTTTAGTGTCGCAAATTTTAATTACGCCAGGGATTGCCTTTTCTATAGTAAATTATTCAAAAAATAATTTTTTCTGTCACAAATTTTAATTACGCCAGGGATTGCCTTTTCTATAGTAAATTATTCAAAAATTCATTTTTTCTGTCGCAAATTTTAATTACGCCAGGGATTGCCTTTTCTATAGTAAATTATTCAAAAAATAATTTTTTCTGTCACAAATTTTAATTACGCCAGGGATTGCCTTTTCTATAGTAAATTTTGCAAAAAATAATTGTTTAGTGTCGCAAATTTTAATTACGCCAGGGATTGCCTTTTCTATAGTAAATTTTGCAAAAAATAATTGTTTAGTGTCGCAAATTTTAATTATTCCAGGGATTGCCTTTTCTATAGTAAATTATTCAAAAATTAATTTTTTACTGTCGCAAATTTTAATTACGCCAGGGATTGCCTTTTCTATAGTAAATTATTCAAAAAATAATTTTTTACTGTCTCAAATTTTAATTACGCCAGGGATTGCCTTTTCTATAGTAAATTATTCAAAAAATAATTTTTTACTGTCTCAAATTTTAATTACGCCAGGGATTGCCTTTTCTATAGTAAATTATTCAAAAATTCATTTTTTGCTGTCTCAAATTTTAATTACGCCAAGGATTGCATTTTCTATAGTAAATTTTGCAAAAAATAATTGTTTAGTGTCGCAAATTTTAATTACGCCAGGGATTGCCTTTTCTATAGTAAATTATTCAAAAAATAATTTTTTACTGTCTCAAATTTTAATTACGCCAGGGATTGCCTTTTCTATAGTAAATTATTCAAAAAATAATTTTATACTGTCGCAAATTTTAATTACGCCAGGGATTGCCTTTTCTATAGTATATTTTGCAAAAAATAATTGTTTAGTGTCGCAAATTATAATTACGCCAGGGATTGCCTTTTGTATAGTAAATTATTCAAAAAATAATTTTATGCTGTCGCAAATTTTAATTACGCCAGGGATTGCCTTTTCTATAGTAAATTATTCAAAAAATAATTTTATACTGTCGCAAATTTTAATTACGCCAGGGATTGCCTTTTCTATAGTAAATTTTGCAAAAAATAATTTTTTAGTGTCGCAAATTTTAAATACGCAAGGGATTGCCTTTTCTATAGTAAATTATTCAAAAAATAATTGTTTAGTGTCGCAAATTTTAATTACGCCTGGGATTGCCTTTTCTATAGTAAATTATTCAAAAAATGATTTTTTCTGTCACAAATTTTAATTACGCCAGGGATTGCCTTTTCTATAGTAAATTATTCAAAAATTAATTTTTTCTGTCACAAATTTTAACCACGCCAGGGATTGCCTTTTCTATAGTAACTTATTCAAAAAATAATTGTTTAGTGTCGCAAATTTTAATTACGCCAGGGATTGCCTTTTCTATAGTAAATTATTCAAAAAATAATTTTATACTGTCGCAAATTTTAATTACGCCAGGGATTGCCTTTTCTATAGTATATTTTGCAAAAAATAATTGTTTAGTGTCGCAAATTATAATTACGCCAGGGATTGCCTTTTGTATAGTAAATTATTCAAAAAATAATTTTATGCTGTCGCAAATTTTAATTACGCCAGGGATTGCCTTTTCTATAGTAAATTATTCAAAAAATAATTTTATACTGTCGCAAATTTTAATTACGCCAGGGATTGCCTTTTCTATAGTAAATTTTGCAAAAAAATAATTTTTTAGTGTCGCAAATTTTAAATACGCAAGGGATTGCCTTTTCTATAGTAAATTATTCAAAAAATAATTGTTTAGTGTCGCAAATTTTAATTACGCCTGGGATTGCCTTTTCTATAGTAAATTATTCAAAAAATGATTTTTTCTGTCACAAATTTTAATTACGCCAGGTATTGCCTTTTCTATAGTAAATTATTCAAAAATTAATTTTTTCTGTCACAAATTTTAACCACGCCAGGGATTGCCTTTTCTATAGTAACTTATTCAAAAAATAATTGTTTAGTGTCGCAAATTTTAATTACGCCAGGGATTGCCTCTTCTATAGTAAATTATTCAAAAAATAATTTTATACTGTCGCAAATTTTAATTACGCCAGGGATTGCCTTTTCTATAGTAAATTATTCTAAAAATAATTTTATACTGTCGCAAATTTTAATTACGCCAGGGATTGCCTTTTCTATAGTAAATTATTCAAAATATAATTGTTTAGTGTCGCAAATTTTAATTATGCCAGGGATTGCCTTTTCTATAGTAAATTATTCAAAAAATAATTTTTTACTGTCTCAAATTTTAATTACGCCAGGGATTGCCTTATCTATAGTAAATTATTCAAAAAATAATTTTTTCTGTCACAAATTTTAATTACGCCAGGGATTACCTTTTCTATAGTAAATTATTCAAAAATTCATTTTATACTGTCGCAAATTTTAATTACGCCAGGGATTGCCTTTTCTATAGTAAATTATTCAAAAAATAATTGTTTAGTGTGACAAATTTTAATTATGCCTGGGATTGCCTTTTCTATAGTAAATTATTCAAAAAATAATTTTATACTGTCGCAAATTTTAATTACGCCAGGGATTGCCTTTTCTATAGTAAATTATTCAAAAAATAATTGTTTAGTGTCGCAAATTCTAATTACGCCAGGGATTGCCTTTTCTATAGTAAATTATTCAAAAAATAATTTTTTACTGTCTCAAATTTTAATTACGCCAGGGATTGCCTTTTCTATAGTAAATTATTCAAAAATTCATTTTTACTGTCTCAAATTTTAATTACGCCAGGGATTGCCTTTTCTATAGTAAATTATTCAAAAAATAATTTTATATTGTCGCAAATTTTAATTACGCCAGGGATTGCCTTTTCTATAGTAAATTATTCAAAAAATAATTGTTTAGTGTCGCAAATTTTAATTAAGCCAGGGATTGCCTTTTCTATAGTAAATTATTCAAAAAATAATTTTTTTACTGTCTCAAATTTTAATTACGCCAGGGATTGCCTTTTCTATAGTAAATTATTCAAAAATTCATTTTTTACAGTCTCAAATTTTAATTACGCCAGGGATTGCCTTTTCTATAGTAAATTATTCAAAAAATAATTGTTTAGTGTCGCAAATTTTAATTACGCCAGGGATTGCCTTTTCTATAGTAAATTATTCAAAAAATAATTTTTTCTGTCACAAATTTTAATTACGCCAGGGATTGCCTTTTCTATAGTAAATTATTCAAAAATTCATTTTTTCTGTCGCAAATTTTAATTACGCCAGGGATTGCCTTTTCTATAGTAAATTATTCAAAAATAATTTTTTCTGTCACAAATTTTAATTACGCCAGGGATTGCCTTTTCTATAGTAAATTATTCAAAAAATAATTTTTTCTGTCACAAATTTTAATTACGCCAGGGATTGCCTTTTCTATAGTAAATTATTCAAAAAATAATTTTTTACTGTCTCAAATTTTAATTACGCCAGGGATTGCCTTTTCTATAGAAAATTATTCAAAAAATAATTTTATACTGTCTCAAATTTTAATTACGCAAGGGATTGCATTTTCTATTGTAAATTATTCAAAAAATAATTTTATACTGTCGCAAATTTTAATTACGCCAGGGATTGCCTTTTCTATAGTAAATTTTGCAAAAAATAATTGTTTAGTGTCGCAAATTTTAATTACGCCAGGGATTGCCTTTTCTATAGTAAATTATTCAAAAAATAATTTTATACTGTCGCAAATTTTAATTACGCCAGGGATTGCCTTTTCTATAGTAAATTATTCAAAAAATAATTTTTTACTGTCTCAAATTTTAATTACGCCAGGGATTGCCTTTTCTATAGTAAATTATTCAAAAAATAATTTTTTCTGTCACAAATTTTAATTACGCCAGGGATTGCCTTTTCTAGAGTAAATTATTCAAAAAATAATTTTATACTGTCTCAAATTTTAATTACGCCAGGGATTGCCTTTTCTATAGTAAATTATTCAAAAAATAATTGTTTAGTGTCGCAAATTTTAATTACGCCAGGGATTGCCTTTTCTATAGTAAATTATTCAAAAAATAATTTTATACTGTCGCAAATTTTAATTACGCCAGGGATTGCCTTTTCTATAGTAAATTATTCAAAAAATAATTGTTTAGTGTCGCAAATTTTAATTACGCCAGGGATTGCCTTTTCTACAGTAAATTTTTCAAAAAATTATTTTATACTGTCGCAAATTTTAACTACGCCAGGGATTGGCTTTTCTATAGTAAATTATTCAAAAAATAATTTTTTACTGTCTCAAATTTTAATTACGCCAGGGATTGCCTTTTCTATAGTAAATTATTCAAAAATTCATTTTTTACTGTCTCAAATTTTAATTACGCCAGGGATTGCCTTTTCTATAGTAAATTATTCAAAAAATAATTGTTTAGTTTCGCAAATTTTAATTACGCCAGGGATTGCCTTTTCTATAGTAAATTATTCAAAAAATAATTTTTTACTGTCGCAAATTTTAATTATGCCAGGGATTGCCTTTTCTATAGTAAATTATTCAAAAATTCATTTTTTACTGTCTCAAATTTTAATTACGCCAGGGATTGCCTTTTCTATAGTAAATTATTCAAAAATTCATTTTTTACTGTCTCAAATTTTAATTACGCCAGGGATTGCCTTTTCTATAGTAAATTATTCAAAAAATAATTGTTTAGTTTCGCAAATTTTAATTGCGCCAGGGATTGCCTTTTCTATAGTAAATTATTCAAAAAATAATTGTTTAGTGTCGCAAATTTTAATTACGCAAGGGATTGCCTTTTCTATAGTAAATTATTCAAAAAATAATTTTTTACTGTCTCAAATTTTAATTACGCCAGGGATTGCCTTTTCTATAGTAAATTATTCAAAAAATAATTTTATACTGTCGCAAATTTTAATTACGCCAGGGATTGCCTTTTCTATAGTAAATTATTCAAAAAATAATTGTTTAATGTCGCAAATTTTAATTACGCCAGGGATTGCCTTTTCTATAGTAAATTTTGCAAAAAATACTTTTTAACTGTCTCAAATTTTAATTACGCCAGGGATTGCCTTTTCTATAGTAAATTATTCAAAAAATAATTTTTTCTGTCACAAATTTTAATTACGCCAGGGATTGCCTTTTCTATAGTAAATTATTCAAAAAATAATTTTTTACTGTCTCAAATTTTAATTACGCCAGGGATTGCCTTTTCTATAGTAAATTATTCAAAAAATAATTTTTTACTGTCTCAAATTTTAATTACGCCAGGGATTGCCTTTTCTATGGTAAATTATTCAAAAATTCATTTTTTACTGTCTCAAATTTTAATTACGCCAGGGATTTCCTTTTCTATAGTAAATTATTCAAAAAATAATTTTATACTGTCGCAAATTTTAATTACGCCAGGGATTGCCTTTTCTATAGTAAATTATTCAAAAAATAATTGTTTAGTGTCGCAAATTTTAATTACGCCAGGGATTGCCTTTTCTATAGTAAATTATTCAAAAAATAATTTTTTACTGTCTCAAATTTTAATTACGCCAGGGATTGCCTTTTCTATAGTAAATTATTCAAAAATTCATTTTTTACTGTCTCAAATTTTAATTACGCCAGGGATTGCCTTTTCTATAGTAAATTATTCAAAAAATAATTGTTTAGAGTCGCAAATTTTAATTACGCCAGGGATTGCCTTTTCTATAGTAAATTATTCATAAAATATTTTTTTACATTCTAAAATTTTAATTACGCCAGGGATTGCCTTTTCTATAGTAAATTATTCAAAAAATAATTTTTTCAGTCACAAATTTTAATTACGCCAGGGATTGCCTTTTCTATAGTAAATTATTCAAAAATTCATTTTATACTGTCGCAAATTTTAATTACGCCAGGGATTGCCTTTTCTATAGTAAATTATTCAAAAAATAATTGTTTAGTGTCGCAAATTTTAATTACGCCAGGGATTGCCTTTTCTATAGTAAATTATTCAAAAAATAATTTTATACTGTCGCAAATTTTAATTACGCCAGGGATTGCCTTTTCTATAGTAAATTTTGCAAAAAATAATTGTTTAGTGTCGCAAATTTTAATTACGTCAGGGATTGCCTTTTCTATAGTAAATTATTCAAAAAATAATTTTATACTGTCGCAAATTTTAATTACGCCAGGGATTGCCTTTTCTATAGTAAATTATTCAAAAAATAATTTTTTACTGTCTCAAATTGTAATTACGCCAGGGATTGCCTTTTCTATAGTAAATTATTCAAAAAATAATTCTTTCTGTCACAAATTTTAATTACGCCAGGGATTGCCTTTTCTATAGTAAATTATTCAAAAAATAATTTTATACTGTCTCAAATTTTAATTACTCCAGGGATTGCCTTTTCTATAGTAAATTATTCAAAAAATAATTGCTTAGTGTCGCAAATTTTAATTACGCCAGGGATTGCCTTTTCTATAGTAAATTATTCAAAAAATAATTTTTTACTGTCTCAAATTTTAATTACGCCAGGGATTGCCTTTTCTATAGTAAATTTTTCAAAAAATAATTTTATACTGTCGCAAATTTTAATTACGCCAGGGATTGCCTTTTCTATTGTAAATTATTCAAAAAATAATTTTATACTGTCGCAAATTTTAATTACGCCAGGGATTGCCTTTTCTATAGTAAATTATTCAAAAAATAATTGTTTAGTGTCGCAAATTTTAATTACGCCAGGGATTGCCTTTTCTATAGTAAATTATTCAAAAAATAATTTTTTACTGTCTAAAATTTTAATTACGCCAGGGCTTGCCTTATCTATAGTAAATTATTCAAAAAATAATTTTTTCTGTCACAAATTTTAATTACGCCAGGGATTGCCTTTTCTATAGTAAATTATTCAAAAATTCATTTTATACTGTCGCAAATTTTAATTACGCCAGGGATTGCCTTTTCTATAGTAAATTATTCAAAAAATAATTGTTTAGTGTCGCAAATTTTAATTACGCCAGGGATTGCCTTTTCTATAGTAAATTATTCAAAAATTCATTTTTTACTGTCTCAAATTTTAATTACTCCAGGGATTGCCTTTTCTATAGTAAATTATTCAAAAAATAATTGTTTAGTGTCGCAAATTTTAATTACGCCAGGGATTGCCTTTTCTATAGTAAATTATTCAAAAAATAATTGTTTAGTGTCGCAAATTTTAATTACGCCAGGGATTGCCTTTTCTATAGTAAATTATTCAAAAAATAATTTTATACTGTCGCAAATTTTAATTACGCCAGGGATTGTCTTTTCTATAGTAAATTATTCAAAAAATAATTTTTTACTGTCTCAAATTTTAATTACGCCAGGGATTGCCTTTTCTATAGTAAATTATTCAAAAAATAATTTTTTCTGTCACAAATTTTAATTACGCCAGGGATTGCCTTTTCTATAGTAAATTATTCAAAAAATAATTTTATACTCTCTCAAATTTTAATTACGCCAGGGATTGCCTTTTCTATAGTAAATTATTCAAAAATTCATTTTATACTGTCGCAAATTTTAATTACGCCAGGGATTGCCTTTTCTACAGTAAATTATTCAAAAAATAATTTTATACTGTCGCAAATTTCAATTACGCCAGCGATTGCCTTCTCTATAGTAAATTTTGCAAAAAATAATTTTTTACTGTCTCAAATTTTAATTACGCCAGGGATTGCCTTTTCTATAGTAAATTATTCAAAAAATAATTTTTTACTGTCTCAAATTTTAATTACGCCAGGGATTGCCTTTCCTATAGTAAATTATTCAAAAAATAATTTTTTACTGTCTCAAATTTTAATTACGCCAGGGATTGCCTTTTCTATAGTAAATTATTCAAAAATTCATTTTTTACTGTCTCAAATTTTAATTACGCCAGGGATTGCCTTTTCTATAGTAAATTATTCAAAAAATAATTGTTTAGAGTCGCAAATTTTAATTACGACAGGGATTGCCTTTTCTATAGTAAATTATTCATAAAATATTTTTTTACATTCTAAAATTTTAATTACGCCAGGGATTGCCTTTTCTATAGTAAATTATTCAAAAAATAATTTTTTCTGTCACAAATTTTAATTACGCCAGGGATTGCCTTTTCTATAGTAAATTATTCAAAAAATAATTTTAAACTGTCTCAAATTTTAATTACGCCAGGGATTGCCTTTTCTATAGTAAATTATTCAAAAAATAATTGTTTAGAGTCGCAAATTTTAATTACGACAGGGATTGCCTTTTCTATAGTAAATTATTCATAAAATATTTTTTTACATTCTAAAATTTTAATTACGCCAGGGATTGCCTTTTCTATAGTAAATTATTCAAAAAATAATTTTTTCTGTCACAAATTTTAATTACGCCAGGGATTGCCTTTTCTATAGTAAATTATTCAAAAAATAATTTTAAACTGTCTCAAATTTTAATTACGCCAGGGATTGCCTTTTCTATAGTAAATTATTCAAAAATTCATTTTATATTGTCGCAAATTTTAATTACGCCAGGGATTGCCTTTTCTACAGTAAATTATTCAAAAAATAATTTTATACTCTCGCAAATTTCAATTACGCCAGCGATGGCCTTTTCTATAGTAAATTTTGCAAAAAATAATTTTTTACTGTCTCAAATTTTAATTACGCCAGGGATTGCCTTTTCTATAGTAAATTATTCAAAAAATAATTTTTTACTGTTTCAAATTTTAATTACGCCAGGGATTGCCTTTCCTATAGTAAATTATTCAAAAAATAATTTTTTACTGTCTCAAATTTTAATTACGCCAGGGATTGCCTTTTCTATAGTAAATTATTCAAAAATTCATTTTTTACTGTCTCAAATTTTAATTACGCCAGGGATTGCCTTTTCTATAGTAAATTATTCAAAAAATAATTGTTTAGAGTCGCAAATTTTAATTACGCCAGGGATTGCCTTTTCTATAGTAAATTATTCATAAAATATTTTTTTACATTCTAAAATTTTAATTACGCCAGGGATTGCCTTTTCTATAGTAAATTATTCAAAAAATAATTTTTTCTGTCACAAATTTTAATTACGCCAGGGATTGCCTTTTCTATAGTAAATTATTCAAAAATTCATTTTATACTGTCGCAAATTTTAATTACGCCAGGGATTGCCTTTTCTATAGTAAATTATTCAAAAAATAATTGTTTAGTGTCGCAAATTTTAATTACGCCAGGGATTGCCTTTTCTATAGTAAATTATTCAAAAAATAATTTTATACTGTCGCAAATTTTAATTACGCCAGGGATTGCCTTTTCTATAGTAAATTTTGCAAAAAATAATTGTTTAGTGTCGCAAATTTTAATTACGCCAGGGATTGCCTTTTCTATAGCAAATTATTCAAAAAATAATTTTATACTGTCGCAAATTTTAATTACGCCAGGGATTGCCTTTTCTATAGTAAATTATTCAAAAAATAATTTTTTACTATCTCAAATTGTAATTACGCCAGGGATTGCCTTTTCTATAGTAAATTATTCAAAAAATAATTCTTTCTGTCACAAATTTTAATTACGCCAGGGATTGCCTTTTCTATAGTAAATTATTCAAAAAATAATTTTATACTGTCTCAAATTTTAATTACTCCAGGGATTGCCTTTTCTATAGTAAATTATTCAAAAAATAATTGCTTAGTTTCGCAAATTTTAATTACGCCAGGGATTGCCTTTTCTATAGTAAATTATTCAAAAAATAATTTTTTACTGTCTCAAATTTCAATTACGCCAGGGATTGCCTTTTCTATAGTAAATTTTTCAAAAAATAATTTTATACTGTCGCAAATTTTAATTACGCCAGGGATTGCCTTTTCTATTGTAAATTATTCAAAAAATAATTTTATACTGTCGCAAATTTTAATTACGCCAGGGATTGCCTTTTCTATAGTAAATTATTCAAAAAATAATTGTTTAGTGTCGCAAATTTTAATTACGCCAGGGATTGCCTTTTCTATAGTAAATTATTCAAAAAATAATTTTTTACTGTCTAAAATTTTAATTACGCCAGGGCTTGCCTTATCTATAGTAAATTTTTCAAAAAATAATTTTTTCTGTCACAAATTTTAATTACGCCAGGGATTGCCTTTTCTATAGTAAATTATTCAAAAATTCATTTTATACTGTCGCAAATTTTAATTACGCCAGGGATTGCCTTTTCTATAGTAAATTATTCAAAAAATAATTGTTTAGTGTCGCAAATTTTAATTACGCCAGGGATTGCCTTTTCTATAGTAAATTATTCAAAAAATAATTGTTTAGTGTCGCAAATTTTAATTACGCCAGGGATTGCCTTTTCTATAGTAAATTATTCAAAAAATAATTTTATACTGTCGCAAATTTTAATTACGCCAGGGATTGCCTTTTCTATAGTAAATTATTCAAAAAATAATTTTTTACTGTCTCAAATTTTAATTACGCCAGGGATTGCCTTTTCTATAGTAAATTATTCAAAAAATAATTTTTTCTGTCACAAATTTTAATTACGCCAGGGATTGCCTTTTCTATAGTAAATTATTCAAAAAATAATTTTATACTGTCTCAAATTTTAATTACGCCAGGGATTGCCTTTTCTATAGTAAATTATTCAAAAAATAATTGTTTAGTGTCGCAAATTTTAATTACGCCAGGGATTGCCTTTTCTATAGTAAATTATTCAAAAAATAATTTTTTACTGTCTCAAATTTTAATTACGCCAGGGATTGCCTTTTCTATAGTAAATTTTTCAAAAAATTATTTTATACTGTCGCAAATTTTAATTACGCCAGGGATTGCCTTTTCTATAGTAAATTATTCAAAAAATAATTTTATACTGTCGCAAATTTTAATTACGCCAGGGATTGCCTTTTCTATAGTAAATTATTCAAAAAATAATTGTTTAGTGTCGCAAATTTTAATTACGCCAGGGATTGCCTTTTCTATAGTAAATTATTCAAAAAATAATTTTTTACTGTCTAAAATTTTAATTACGCCAGGGATTGCGTTTTCTATAGTAAATTATTCAAAAAATAATTTTTTCTGTCACAAATTTTAATTACGTCAGGGATTGCCTTTTCTATAGTAAATTATTCAAAAATTCATTTTATACTGTCGCAAATTTTAATTACGCCAGGAATTGCCTTTTCTATAGTAAATTATTCAAAAAATAATTGTTTAGTGTCGCAAATTTTAATTACGCCAGGGATTGCCTTTTCTATAGTAAATTATTCAAAAATTCATTTTTTACTGTCTCAAATTTTAATTACGCCAGGGATTGCCTTTTCTATAGTAAATTATTCAAAAAATAATTGTTTAGTGTCGCAAATTTTAATTACGCCAGGGATTGCCTTTTCTATAGTAAATTATTCAAAAAATAATTTTTTACTGTCTCAAATTTTAATTACGCCAGGGATTGCCTTTTCTATAGTAAATTATTCAAAAAATAATTGTTTAGTGTCGCAAATTTTAATTACGCCAGGGATTGCCTTTTCTATAGTAAATTTTTCAAAAAATAATTTTATACTGTCGCAAATTTTAATCACGCCAGGGATTGCCTTTTCTATAGTAAATTATTCAAAAAATAATTTTTTACTGTCTCAAATTTTAATTACGCCAGGGATTGCCTTTTCTATAGTAAATTATTCAAAAAATAATTTTTTACTGTCTCAAATTTTAATTACGCCAGGGATTGCCTTTTCTATAGTAAATTATTCAAAAATTCATTTTTTACTGTCTCAAATTTTAATTACGCCAGGGATTGCCTTTTCTATAGTAAATTATTCAAAAAATAATTTTATACTGTCTCAAATTTTAATTACGGCAGGGATTGCCTTTTCTATAGTAAATTATTCAAAAAATAATTTTTTACTGTCTCAAATTTTAATTACGCCAGGGATTGCCTTTCCTATAGTAAATTATTCAAAAAATAATTTTTTACTGTCTCAAATTTTAATTACACCTGGGATTGCCTTTTCTATAGTAAATTATTCAAAAATTCATTTTTTACTGTCTCAAATTTTAATTACGCCAGGGATTGCCTTTTCTATAGTAAATTATTCAAAAAATAATTGTTTAGTGTCGCAAATTTTAATTACGCCAGGGATTGCCTTTTCTATAGTAAATTATTCAAAAAATAATTTTTTACTGTCTCAAATTTTAATTACGCCAGGGATTGCCTTTTCTATAGTAAATTATTCAAAAATTCATTTTTTACTGTCTCAAATTTTAATTACGCCAGGGATTGCCTTTCCTATAGTAAATTATTCAAAAATTCATTTTATACTGTCGCAAATTTTAATTACGCCAGGGATTGCCTTTTCTATAGTAAATTATTCAAAAAATAATTTTATACTGTCGCAAATTTTAATTACGCCAGGGATTGCCTTTTCTATAGTAAATTTTGCAAAAAATAATTTTTTACTGTCTCAAATTTTAATTACGCCAGGGATTGCCTTTTCTATAGTAAATTATTCAAAAAATAATTTTATACTGTCTCAAATTTTAATTACGCAAGGGATTGCATTTTCTATAGTAAATTATTCAAAAAATAATTTTATACTGTCGCAAATTTTAATTACGCCAGGGATTGCCTCTTCTATAGTAAATTTTGCAAAAAATAATTGTTTAGTGTCGCAAATTTTAATTACGCCAGGGATTGCCTTTTCTATAGTAAATTATTCAAAAAATAATTTTATACTGTCGCAAATTTTAATTACGCCAGGGATTGCCTTTGCTATAGTAAATTATTCAAAAAATAATTTTTTACTGTCTCAAATTTTAATTACG
This sequence comes from Dioctria linearis, assembly GCA_963930735.1. Lineage (NCBI taxonomy): Eukaryota > Metazoa > Arthropoda > Insecta > Diptera > Asilidae > Dioctria > Dioctria linearis. The sequence goes on along the minus strand of CAWVNZ010002517.1, from coordinate 49,760 downwards.
CCAGGGATTGCCTTTTCTATAGTAAATTATTCAAAAAATAATTTTTTCTGTCACAAATTTTAATTATGCCAGGGATTGCCTTTTCTATAGTAAATTATTCAAAAAATAATTTTATACTGTCTCAAATTTTAATTACGCCAGGGATTGCCTTTTCTATAGTAAATTATTCAAAAAATAATTGTTTAGTGTCGCAAATTTTAATTAGGCCAGGGATTGCCTTTTCTATAGTAAATTATTCAAAAAATAATTTTTTACTGTCTCAAATTTTAATTACGCCAGGGATTGCCTTTTCTATAGTAAATTTTTCAAAAAATAATTTTATACTGTCGCAAATTTTAATTACGCCAGGGATTGCCTTTTCTACAGTAAATTATTCAAAAAATAATTTTATACTGTCGCAAATTTTAATTACGCCAGGGATTGCCTTTTCTATAGTAAATTATTCAAAAAATAATTGTTTAGTGTCGCAAATTTTAATTACGCCAGGGATTGCCTTTTCTATAGTAAATTATTCAAAAAATAATTTTTTACTGTCTAAAATTTTAATTACGCCAGGGATTGCCTTTTCTATAGTAAATTATTCAAAAAATAATTTTTTCTGTCACAAATTTTAATTACGCCAGGGGTTGCCTTTTCTATAGTAAATTATTCAAAAAATAATTTTATACTGTCTCAAATTTTAATTGCGCCAGGGATTGCCTTTTCTATAGTAAATTATTCAAAAAATAATTGTTTAGTGTCGCAAATTTTAATTACGCCAGGGATTGCATTTTCTATAGTAAATTATTCAAAAAATAATTTTTTACAGTCTCAAATTTTAATTACGCCAGGGATTGCCTTTTCTATAGTAAATTTTTCAAAAAAATAATTTTATACTGTCGCAAATTTTAATTACGCCAGGGATTGTCTTTTCTATAGTAAATTATTCAAAAAATAATTTTATACTGTCGCAAATTTTAATTACGCCAGGGATTGCCTTTTCTATAGTAAATTATTCAAAAAATAATTGTTTAGTGTCGCAAATTTTAATTACGCCAGGGATTGCCTTTTCTATAGTAAATTATTCAAAAAATAATTTTTTACTGTCTAAAATTTTAATTACGCCAGGTATTGCCTTTTCTATAGTAAATTATTCAAAAAATAATTTTTTCTGTCACAAATTTTAATTACGCCAGGGATTGCCTTTTCTATAGTAAATTATTCAAAAATTCATTTTATACTGTCGCAAATTTTAATTACGCCATGGATTGCCTTTTCTATAGTAAATTATTCAAAAAATAATTGTTTAGTGTCGCAAATTTTAATTACGCCAGGGATTGCCTTTTCTATAGTAAATTATTCAAAAATTCATTTTTTACTGTCTCAAATTTTAATTAAGCCAGGGATTGCCTTTTCTATAGTAAATTATTCAAAAAATAATTGTTTAGTGTCGCAAATTTTAATTACGCCAGGGATTGCCTTTTCTATAGTAAATTATTCAAAAAATAATTTTTTACTGTCTCAAATTTTAATTACGCCAGGGATTGCCTTTTCTATAGTAAATTATTCAAAAAAATAATTGTTTAGTGTCGCAAATTTTAATTACGCCAGGGATTGCCTTTTCTATAGTAAATTTTGCAAAAAATAATTTTATACTGTCGCAAATTTTAATTACGCCAGGGTTTGCCATTTCTATAGTAAATTATTCAAAAAATAATTTTTTACTGTCTCAAATTTTAATTACGCCAGGGATTGCCTTTTCTGTAGTAAATTATTCAAAAAATAATTTTTTACTGTCTCAAATTTTAATTGCGCCAGGTATTGCCTTTTCTATAGTAAATTATTCAAAAATTCATTTTTTACTGTCTCAAATTTTAATTACGCCAGGGATTGCCTTTTCTATAGTAAATTATTCAAAAATTCATTTTATACTGTCGCAAATTTTAATTACGCCAGGGATTGCCTTTTCTATAGTAAATTATTCAAAAAATAATTTTTTCTGTCACAAATTTTAATTACGCCAGGGATTGCCTTTTCTATAGTAAATTATTCAAAACATAATTTTATACTGTCTCAAATTTTAATTACGCCAGGGATTGCCTTTTCTATAGTAAATTATTCAAAAAATAATTGTTTAGTGTCGCAAATTTTAATTACGCCAGGGATTGCCTTTTCTATAGTAAATTATTCAAAAAATAATTTTTTACTGTCTCAAATTTTAATTACGCCAGGGATTGCCTTTTCTATAGTAAATTTTTCAAAAATAATTTTATACTGTCGCAAATTTTAATTACACCAGGGATTGCCTTTTCTATAGTAAATTATTCAAAAAATAATTTTATACGGTCTCAAATTTAAATTACGCCAGGGATTGCCTTTACTATAGTAAATTATTCAAAAAAAATTTTTTTACTGTCTCAAATTTTAATTGCGCCAGGGATTGCCTTTTCTATAGTAAATTATTCAAAAATTCATTTTATACTGTCGCAAATTTTAATTACGCCAGGGATTGCCTTTTCTATAGTAAATTATTCAAAAAATAATTGTTTAGTGTCGCAAATTTTAATTACGCCAGGGATTGACTTTTCTATAGTAAATTATTCAAAAAATAATTTTTTACTGTCTCAAATTTTAATTACGCCAGGGATTGCCTTTTCTATAGTAAATTATTCAAAAATTCATTTTTTACTGTCTCAAATTTTATTTACGCCAGGGATTGCCTTTTCTATAGTAAATTATTCAAAAAATAATTGTTTAGTGTCGCAAATTTTAATTACGCCAGGGATTGCCTTTTCTATAGTAAATTATTCAAAAAATAATTTTTTACTGTCTCAAATTTTAATTACGCCAGGGATTGCCTTTTCTATAGTAAATTTTTCAAAAAATAATTTTATACTGTCGCAAATTTTAATTACGCCAGGGATTGCCTTTTCTATAGTAAATTATTCAAAAAATAATTTTATACTGTCGCAAATTTTAATTACGCCAGGGATTGCCTTTTCTATAGTAAATTATTCAAAAAATAATTGTTTAGTGCCGCAAATTTTAATTACGCCAGGGATTGCCTTTTCTATAGTAAATTATTCAAAAAATAATTTTTTACTGTCTAAAATTTTAATTACGCCAGGGATTGCCTTTTCTATAGTAAATTATTCAAAAAAATAATTTTTTCTGTCACAAATTTTAATTACGCCGGGGATTGCCTTTTCTATAGTAAATTATTCAAAAAAATAATTTTATACTGTCTCAAATTTTAATTACGCCAGGGATTGCCTTTTCTATAGTAAATTATTCAAAAAATAATTGTTTAGTGTCGCAAATTTTAATTACGCCAGGGATTGCCTTTTCTATAGTAAATTATTCAAAAAATAATTTTTTACTGTCTCAAATTTTAATTAGGCCAGGGATTGCCTTTTCTATAGTAAATTTTACAAAAAATAATTTTATACTGTCGCAAATTTTAATTACGCCAGGGATTGCCTTTTCTATAGTAAATTATTCAAAAAATAATTTTATACTGTCGCAAATTTTAATTACGCCAGGGATTGCCTTTTCTATAGTAAATTATTCAAAAAATAATTGTTTAGTGTCGCAAATTTTAATTACGCCAGGGATTGCCTTTTCTATAGTAAATTATTCAAAAAATAATTTTTTACTGTCTCAAATTTTAATTACGCCAGGGCCTTTTCTATAGTAAATTATTCAAAAAATAATTTTTTCTGTCACAAATTTTAATTACGCCAGGGATTGCCTTTTCTATAGTAAATTATTCAAAACATAATTTTATACTGTCTCAAATTTTAATTACGCCAGGGATTGCCTTTTCTATAGTAAATTATTCAAAAAATAATTGTTTAGTGTCGCAAATTTTAATTACGCCAGGGATTGCCTTTTCTATAGTAAATTATTCAAAAAATAATTTTTTACTGTGCCAGGGATTGCCTTTTCTATAGTAAATTATTCAAAAAATAATTTTATACTGTCTCAAGTTTAAATTACGCCAGGGATTGCTTTTCCTATAGTAAATTATTCAAAAAAATTTTTTTTACTGTCTCAAATTTTAATTGCGCCAGGGATTGCCTTTTCTATAGTAAATTATTCAAAAATTCATTTTATACTGTCGCAAATTTTAATTACGCCAGGGATTGCCTTTTCTATAGTAAATTATTCAAAAAAAATTTTTTTTACTGTCTCAAATTTTAATTACGCCAGGGATTGCCTTTTCTATAGTAAATTATTCAAAAATTCATTTTTTACTGTCTCAAATTTTAATTACGCCAGGGATTGCCTTTTCTATAGTAAATTATTCAAAAAATAATTGTTTAGAGTCGCAAATTTTAATTACGCCAGGGATTGCCTTTTCTATAGTAAATTATTCAAAAAATAATTTTTTACTGTCTCAAATTTTAATTACGCCAGGGATTGCCTTTTCTATAGTAAATTATTCAAAAATTCATTTTTTACTGTCTCAAATTTTAATTACGCCAGGGATTGCCTTTTCTATAGTAAATTATTCAAAAAATAATTTTATACTGTCGCAAAATTTAATTACGCCAGGGATTGCCTTTTCTATAGTAAATTATTCAAAAAATAATTTTTTACTGTCTCAAATTTTAATTACGCCAGGGATTGCCTTTCCTATAGTAAATTATTCAAAAAATAATTTTTTACTGTCTCAAATTTTAATTACGCCAGGGATTGCCTTTTCTATAGTAAATTATTCAAAAATTCATTTTTTACTGTCTCAAATTTTATTTACGCCAGGGATTGCCTTTTCTATAGTAAATTATTCAAAAAATAATTGTTTAGTGTCGCAAATTTTAATTACGCCAGGGATTGCCTTTTCTCTAGTAAATTATTCAAAAAATAATTTTTTACTGTCTCAAATTTTAATTACGCCAGGGATTGCCTTTTCTATAGTAAATTTTTCAAAAAATAATTTTATACTGTCGCAAATTTTAATTACGCCAGGGATTGCCTTTTCTATAGTAAATTATTCAAAAAATAATTTTATACTGTCGCAAATTTTAATTACGCCAGGGATTGCCTTTTCTATAGTAAATTATTCAAAAAATAATTGTTTAGTGCCGCAAATTTTAATTACGCCAGGGATTGCCTTTTCTATAGTAAATTATTCAAAAAATAATTTTTTACTGTCTAAAATTTTAATTACGCCAGGGATTGCCTTTTCTATAGTAAATTATTCAAAAAATAATTTTTTCTGTCACAAATTTTAATTACGCCAGGGATTGCCTTTTCTATAGTAAATTATTCAAAAAATAATTTTATATTGTCTCAAATTTTAACTACGCCAGGGATTGCCTTTTCTATAGTAAATTATTCAAAAAATAATTGTTTAGTGTCGCAAATTTTAATTACGCCAGGGATTGCCTTTTCTATATTAAATTATTCAAAAAATAATTTTTTACTGTCTCAAATTTTAATTAGGCCAGGGATTGCCTTTTCTATAGTAAATTTTACAAAAAATAATTTTATACTGTCGCAAATTTTAATTATGCCAGGGATTGCCTTTTCTACAGTAAATTATTCAAAAAATAATTTTATACTGTCGCAAATTTTAACTACGCCAGGGATTGCCTTTTCTATAGTAAATTATTCAAAAAATATTTGTTTAGTGTCGCAAATTTTAATTACGCCAGGAATTGCCTTTTCTATAGTAAATTATTCAAAAAATAGTTTTTTACTGTCACAAATTTTAATTACGCCAAGGATTGCCTTTTCTATAGTAAATTATTCAAAAATTCATTTTTTACTGTCTCAAATTTTAATTACGCCAGGGATTGCCTTTTCTATAGTAAATTATTCAAAAAATAATTTTTTCTGTCACAAATTTTAATTACGCCAGGGATTGCCTTTTCTATAGTAAATTATTCAAAAAAATAATTTTATACTGTCTCAAATTTTAATTACGGCAGGGATTGCCTTTTCTATAGTAAATTATTCAAAAAATAATTGTTTAGTGTCGCAAATTTTAATTACGCCAGGGATTGCCTTTTCTATAGTAAATTTTTCAAAAAATAATTTTGTACTGTCGCAAATTTTAATTACGCCAGGGATTGCGTTTTCTATAGTAAATTATTCAAAAAATAATTTTTTACTGTCTCAAATTTTAATTACGCCAGGGATTGCCTTTTCTAGAGTAAATTACTCAAAAAATAATTTTATACTGTCTCAAATTTTAATTACGCAAGGGATTGCATTTTCTATAGTAAATTATTCAAAAAATAATTTTATACTGTCGCAAATTTTAATTACGCCAGGGATTGCCTTTTCTATAGTAAATTTTGCAAAAAATAATTGTTTAGTGTCGCAAATTTTAATTACGCCAGGGATTGCCTTTTCTATAGTAAATTATTCAAAAAATAATTTTATACTGTCGCAAATTTTAATTACGCCAGGGATTGTCTTTTCTATAGTAAATTATTCAAAAAATAATTGTTTAGTGCCGCAAATTTTAATTACGCCAGGGATTGCCTTTTCTATAGTAAATTATTCAAAAAATAATTTTTTACTGTCTAAAATTTTAATTACGCCAGGGATTGCCTTTTCTATAGTAAATTATTCAAAAAATAATTGTTTAGTGTCGCAAATTTTAATTACGCCAGGGATTGCCTTTTCTATAGTAAATTATTCAAAAAATAATTTTTTACTGTCTCAAATTTTAATTACGCCAGGGATTGCCTTTTCTATAGTAAATTTTACAAAAAATAATTTTTATACTGTCGCAAATTTTAATTACGCCAGGGATTGCCTTTTCTATAGTAAATTATTCAAAAAATAATTTTATACTGTCGCAAATTTTAATTACGCCAGGGATTGCCTTTTCTATAGTAAATTATTCAAAAAATAATTGTTTAGTGTCGCAAATTTTAATTACGCCAGGGATTGCCTTTTCTATAGTAAATTATTCAAAAAATAATTTTTTACTGTCTCAAATTTTAATTACGCCAGGGATTGCCTTTTCTATAGTAAATTATTCAAAAAATAATTTTTTCTGTCACAAATTTTAATTACGCCAGGGATTGCCTTTTCTATAGTAAATTATTCAAAACATAATTTTATACTGTCTCAAATTTTAATTACGCCAGGGATTGCCTTTTCTATAGTAAATTATTCAAAAAATAATTGTTTAGTGTCGCAAATTTTAATTACGCCAGGGATTGCCTTTTCTATAGTAAATTATTCAAAAAATAATTTTTTACTGTCTCAAATTTTAATTACGCCAGGGATTGCCTTTTCTATAGTAAATTTTTCAAAAATAATTTTATACTGTCGCAAATTTTAATTTCGCCAGGGATTGCCTTTTCTATAGTAAATTATTCAAAAAATAATTTTATACTGTCTCAAGTTTAAATTACGCCAGGGATTGCCTTTCCTATAGTAAATTATTCAAAAAAAATTTTTTTTACTGTCTCAAATTTTAATTGCGCCAGGGATTGCCTTTTCTATAGTAAATTATTCAAAAATTCATTTTATACTGTCGCAAATTTTAATTACGCCAGGGATTGCCTTTTCTATAGTAAATTATTCAAAAAATAATTGTTTAGTGTCGCAAATTTTAATTACGCCAGGGATTGCCTTTTCTATAGTAAATTATTCAAAAATTAATTTTTTACTGTCTCAAATTTTAATTACGCCAGGGATTGCCTTTTCTATAGTAAATTATTCAAAAAATAATTGTTTAGTGTCGCAAATTTTAATTACGCCAGGGATTGCCTTTTCTATAGTAAATTATTCAAAAAATAATTTTTTACTGTCTCAAATTTTAATTACGCCAGGGATTGCCTTTTCTATAGTAAATTATTCAAAAATTCATTTTTTACTGTCTCAAATTTTAATTACGCCAGGGATTGCCTTTTCTATAGTAAATTATTCAAAAAATAATTTTATACTGTCGCAAAATTTAATTACGCCAGGGATTGCCTTTTCTATAGTAAATTATTAAAAAAATAATTTTTTACTGTCTCAAATTTTAATTACGCCAGGGATTGCCCTTTCCTATAGTAAATTATTCAAAAAATAATTTTTTACTGTCTCAAATTTTAATTACGCCAGGGATTGCCTTTTCTATAGTAAATTATTCAAAAATTCATTTTTTACTGTCTCAAATTTTATTTACGCCAGGGATTGCCTTTTCTATAGTAAATTATTCAAAAAATAATTGTTTAGTGTCGCAAATTTTAATTACGTCAGGGATTGCCTTTTCTATAGTAAATTATTCAAAAAATAATTTTTTACTGTCTAAAATTTTAACTACGCCAGGGATTGCCTTTTCTATAGTAAATTATTCAAAAAATAATTTTTTCTGTCACAAATTTTAATTACGCCAGGGATTGCCTTTTCTATAGTAAATTATTCAAAAAATAATTTTATATTGTCTCAAATTTTAATTACGCCATGGAATGCCTTTTCTATAGTAAATTTTTCAAAAAAATAATTTTATACTGTCGCAAATTTTAATTACGCCAGGGATTACCTTTTCTATAGTAAATTATTCAAAAAATAATTTTATACTGTCGCAAATTTTAATTACGCCAGGGATTGCCTTTTCTATAGTAAATTATTCAAAAAATAATTGTTTAGTGTCGCAAATTTTAATTACGCCAGGGATTGCCTTTTCTATAGTAAATTATTCAAAAAATAGTTTTTTACTGTCTAAAATTTTAATTACGCCAGGGATTGCCTTTTCTATAGTAAATTATTCAAAAAATAATTTTTTCTGTCACAAATTTTAATTACGCCAGGGATTGCCTTTTCTATAGTAAATTATTCAAAAAATAATTTTATACTGTCTCAAATTTTAATTACGCCAGGGATTGCCTTTTCTATAGTAAATTATTCAAAAAATAATTGTTTAGTGTCGCAAATTTTAATCACGCCAGGGATTGCCTTTTCTATAGTAAATTATTCAAAAAATAATTTTTTACTGTCTCAAATTTTAATTACGCCAGGGATTGCCTTTTCTATAGTAAATTTTTCAAAAAATAATTTTATACTGTCGCAAATTTTAATTACGCCAGGGATTGCCTTTTCTATAGTAAATTATTCAAAAAATAATTTTATACTGTCGCAAATTTTAATTACGCCAGGGATTGCCTTTTCTATAGTAAATTATTCAAAAAATAATTGTTTAGTGTCGCAAATTTTAATTACGCCAGGGATTGCCTTTTCTATAGTAAATTTTTCAAAAAATAGTTTTTTACTGTCACAAATTTTAATTACGCCAAGGATTGCCTTTTCTATAGTAAATTATTCAAAAATTCATTTTTTACTGTCTCAAATTTTAATTACGCCAGGGATTGCCTTTTCTATAGTAAATTATTCAAAAAATAATTGTTTAGTGTCGCAAATTTTAATTACGCCAGGGATTGCCTTTTCTATAGTAAATTATTCAAAAAATAATTTTTTACTCTCTCAAATTTTAATTACGCCAGGGATTGCCTTTTCTATAGTAAATTATTCAAAAAATAATTGTTTAGTGTCGCAAATTTTAATTACGCCAGGGATTGCCTTTTCTATAGTAAATTTTTCAAAAAATAATTTTATACTGTCGCAAATTTTAATTACGCCAGGGATTGCCTTTTCTATAGTAAATTATTCAAAAAATAATTTTTTACTGTCTCAAATTTTAATTACGCCAGGGATTGCCTTTTCTATAGTAAATTATTCAAAAAATAATTGTTTAGTGTCGCAAATTTTAATTACGCCAGGGATTGCCTTTTCTATAGTAAATTTTTCAAAAAATAATTTTGTACTGTCGCAAATTTTAATTACGCCAGGGATTGCGTTTTCTATAGTAAATTATTCAAAAAATAATTTTTTACTGTCTCAAATTTTAATTACGCCAGGGATTGCCTTTTCTAGAGTAAATTATTCAAAAAATAATTTTATACTGTCTCAAATTTTAATTACGCAAGGGATTGCATTTTCTATAGTATATTATTCAAAAAATAATTTTATACTGTCGCAAATTTTAATTACGCCAGGGATTGCCTTTTCTATAGTAAATTTTGCAAAAAATAATTGTTTAGTGTCGCAAATTTTAATTACGCCAGGGATTGCCTTTTCTATAGTCAATTATTCAAAAAATAATTTCATACTGTCGCAAATTTTAATTACGCCAGGGATTGCCTTTTCTATAGTAAATTATTCAAAAAATAATTTTTTACTGTCTCAAATTTTAATTACGCCAGGGATTGCCTTTTCTATAGTAAATTATTCAAAAAATAATTTTTTCTGTCACAAATTTTAATTACGCCAGGGATTGCCTTTTCTATAGTAAATTATTCAAAAAATAATTTTATACTGTTTCAAATTTTAATTACGCCAGGGATTGCCTTTTCTATAGTAAATTATTCAAAAAATAATTGTTTAGTGTCGCAAATTTTAATTACGCCAGGGATTTCCTTTTCTATAGTAAATTATTCAAAAAATAATTTTTTACTGTCTCAAATTTTAATTTCGCCAGGGATTGCCTTTTCTATAGTAAATTATTCAAAAAATAATTTTATACTGTCGCAAATTTTAATTACGCCAGGGATTGCCTTTTCTATAGTAAATTATTCAAAAAATAATTTTATACTGTCGCAAATTTTAATTACGCCAGGGATTGCCTTCTCTATAGTAAATTATTCAAAAAATAATTTTTTACTGTCTCAAATTTTAATTACGCCAGGGATTGCCTTTCCTATAGTAAATTATTCAAAAAAAAAATTTTTACTGTCTCAAATTTTAATTACGCCAGGGATTGCCTTTTCTATAGTAAATTATTCAAAAATTCATTTTATACTGTCGCAAATTTTAATTACGCCAGGGATTGCCTTTTCTATAGTAAATTATTCAAAAAATAATTTTATACTGTCGCAAATTTTAATTACGCCAGGGATTGCCTTTTCTACAGTAAATTATTCAAAAAATAATTTTTTACTGTCTCAAATTTTAATTACGCCAGGGATTGCCTTTCCTATAGTAAATTATTCAAAAAAAAAAATTTTACTGTCTCAAATTTTAATTACGCCAGGGATTGCCTTTTCTATAGTAAATTATTCAAAAATTCATTTTATACTGTCGCAAATTTTAATTACGCCAGGGATTGCCTTTTCTATAGTAAATTATTCAAAAAATAATTGTTTAGTGTCGCAAATTTTAATTACGCCAGGGATTGCCTTTTCTATAGTAAATTATTCAAAAATTCATTTTTTACTGTCTCAAATTTTAATTACGCCAGGGATTGCCTTTTCTATAGTAAATTATTCAAAAAATAATTGTTTAGTGTCGCAAATTTTAATTGCGCCAGGGATTGCCTTTTCTATAGTAAATTATTCAAAAAATAATTTTTTACTGTCTCAAATTTTAATTACGCCAGGGATTACCTTTTCTATAGTAAATTATTCAAAAAATAATTTTTTACTGTCTCAAATTTTAATTACGCCAGGGATTGCCTTTTCTATAGTAAATTATTCAAAAATTCATTTTTTACTGTCTCAAATTTTAATTAGGCCAGGGATTGCCTTTTCTATAGTAAATTATTCAAAAAATAATTTTATACTGTCGCAAATTTTAATTACGCCAGGGATTGCCTTCTCTATAGTAAATTATTCAAAAAATAATTTTTTACTGTCTCAAATTTTAATTACGCCAGGGATTGCATTTCCTATAGTAAATTATCCAAAAAATAATTTTTTACTGTCTCAAATTTTAATTACGCCAGGGATTGCCTTTTCTATAGTAAATTATTCAAAAATTCATTTTTTACTGTCTCAAATTTTAATTACGCCAGGGATTGCCTTTTCTATAGTAAATTATTCAAAAAATAATTGTTTAGTGTCGCAAATTTTAATTACGCCAGGGATTGCCTTTTCTATAGTAAATTATTCAAAAAATAATTTTTTACTGTCTCAAATTTTAATTACGCCAGGGATTGCCTTTTCTATAGTAAATTTTTCAAAAAATAATTTTATACTGTCGCAAATTTTAATTACGCCAGGGATTGCCTTTTCTATAGTAAATTATTCAAAAAATAATTTTATGCTGTCGCAAATTTTAATTACGCCAGGGATTGCCTTTTCTATAGTAAATTATTCAAAAAATAATTGTTTAGTGTCGCAAATTTTAATTACGCCAGGGATTGCCTTTTCTATAGTAAATTATTCAAAAAATAATTTTTTACTGTCAAAAATTTTAATTACGCCAGGGATTGCCTTTTCTATAGTAAATTATTCAAAAAAATAATTGTTTAGTGTCGCAAATTTTAATTACGCCAGGGATTGCCTTTTCTATAGTAAATTATTCAAAAAATAATTTTTTACTGTCACAAATTTTAATTACGCCAAGGATTGCCTTTTCTATAGTAAATTATTCAAAAATTCATTTTTTACTGTCTCAAATTTTAATTACGCCAGGGATTGCCTTTTCTATAGTAAATTATTCAAAAAATAATTGTTTAGTGTCGCAAATTTTAATTACGCCAGGGATTGCCTTTTCTATAGTAAATTATTCAAAAAATAATTTTTTACTGTCTCAAATTTTAGTTACGCCAGGGATTGCCTTTTCTATAGTAAATTATTCAAAAAATAATTGTTTAGTGTAGCAAATTTTAATTACGCCAGGGATTGCCTTTTCTATAGTAAATTTTTCAACAAATAATTTTATACTGTCGCAAATTTTAATTACGCCAGGGATTGCCTTTTCTATAGTAAATTATTCAAAAAATAATTTTTTACTGTCTCAAATTTTAATTACGCCAGGGATTGCCTTTTCTATAGTAAATTATTCAAAAAATAATTGTTTAGTGTCGCAAATTTTAATTACGCCAGGGATTGCATTTTCTATAGTATTTTTTTCAAAAAAAAATTTTGTACTGTCGCAAATTTTAATTACGCCAGGGATTGCCTTTTCTATAGTAAATTATTCAAAAAATAATTTTTTACTGTCTCAAATTTTAATTACGCCAGGGATTGCCTTTTCTATAGTAAATTATTCAAAAAATAATTTTATACTGTCTCAAATTTTAATTACGCAAGGGATTGCATTTTCTATAGTAAATTATACAAAAAATAATTGTTTAGTGTCGCAAATTTTAATTACGCCAGGGATTGCCTTTTCTATAGTAAATTATTCAAAAAATAATTTTTTACTGTCACAAATTTTAATTACGCCAAGGATTGCCTTTTCTATAGTAAATTATTCAAAAATTCATTTTTTACTGTCTCAAATTTTAATTACGCCAGGGATTGCCTTTTCTATAGTAAATTATTCAAAAAATAATTGTTTACTATCTCAAATTTTAATTACGCCAGGATTGCCTTTTCTATAGTAAATTATTCAAAAATTCATTTTTTCTGTCGCAAATTTTAATTGCGCCAGGGATTGCCTTTTCTATAGTAAATTATTCAAAAATTCATTTTTTACTGTCTCAAATTTTAATTACGCCAGGGATTGCCTTTTCTATAGTAAATTATTCAAAAAATAATTGTTTAGTGTCGCAAATTTTAATTACGCCAGGGATTGCCTTTTCTATAGTAAATTATTCAAAAAATAATTTTTTACTGTCTCAAATTTTAATTACGCCAGGGATTGCCTTTTCTATAGTAAATTTTTCAAAAAATAATTTTATACTGTCGCAAATTTTAATTACGCCAGGGATTGCCTTTTCTATAGTAAATTATTCAAAAAATAATTTTATGCTGTCGCAAATTTTAATTACGCCAGGGATTGCCTTTTCTATAGTAAATTATTCAAAAAATAATTGTTTAGTGTCGCAAATTTTAATTACGCCAGGGATTGCCTTTTCTATAGTAAATTATTCAAAAAATAATTTTTTACTGTCAAAAATTTTAATTACGCCAGGGATTGCCTTTTCTATAGTAAATTATTCAAAAAATAATGTTTTCTGTCACAAATTTTAATTACGCCAGGGATTGCCTTTTCTATAGTAAATTATTCAAAAAATAATTTTATACTGTCTCAAATTTTAATTACGCCAGGGATTGCCTTTTCTATAGTAAATTATTCAAAAAATAATTGTTTAATGTCGCAAATTTTAATTACGCCAGGGATTGCCTTTTCTATAGAAAATTATTCAAAAAATAATTTTATACTGTCTCAAATTTTAATTACGCCAGGGATTGCCTTTTCTATAGTAAATTATTCAAAAAATAATTGTTTAATGTCGCAAATTTTAATTACGCCAGGGATTGCCTTTTCTATAGTAAATTATTCAAAAAATAATTTTTTACTGTCTCAAATTTTAATTACGCCAGGGATTGCCTTTTCTATAGTAAATTTTTCAAAAAATAATTTTATACTGTCGCAAATTTTAATTACGCCAGGGATTGCCTTTTCTATAGTAAATTATTCAAAAAATAATTTTATACTGTCGCAAATTTTAATTACGCCAGGGATTGCCTTTTCTATAGTAAATTATTCAAAAAATAATTGTTTAGTGTCGCAAATTTTAATTACGCCAGGAATTGCCTTTTCTATAGTAAATTATTCAAAAAATAATTTATTACTGTCACAAATTTTAATTACGCCAAGGATTGCCTTTTCTATAGTAAATTATTCAAAAATTCATTTTTTACTGTCTCAAATTTTAATTACGCCAGGGATTGCCTTTTCTATAGTAAATTATTCAAAAAATAATTGTTTAGTGTCGCAAATTTTAATTACGCCAGGGATTGCCTTTTCTATAGTAAATTATTCAAAAAATAATTTTTTACTGTCTCAAATTTTAGTTACGCCAGGGATTGCCTTTTCTATAGTAAATTATTCAAAAAATAATTGTTTAGTGTAGCAAATTTTAATTACGCCAGGGATTGCCTTTTCTATAGTAAATTTTTCAACAAATAATTTTATACTGTCGCAAATTTTAATTACGCCAGGGATTGCCTTTTCTATAGTAAATTATTCAAAAAATAATTTTTTACTGTCTCAAATTTTAATTACGCCAGGGATTGCCTTTTCTATAGTAAATTATTCAAAAAATAATTGTTTAGTGTCGCAAATTTTAATTACGCCAGGGATTGCCTTTTCTATAGTAAATTATTCAAAAAATAATTTTTTACTGTCTCAAATTTTAATTACGCCAGGGATTGCCTTTTCTATAGTAAATTATTCAAAAAATAATTTTATACTGTCTCAAATTTTAATTACGCAAGGGATTGCATTTTCTATAGTAAATTATTCAAAAAATAATATTATACTGTCGCAAATTTTAATTACGCCAGGGATTGCCTTTTCTATAGTAAATTTTGCAAAAAATAATTGTTTAGTGTCGCAAATTTTCATTACGCCAGGGATTGCCTTTTCTATAGTAAATTATTCAAAAAATAATTTTATACTGTCGCAAATTTTAATTACGCCAGGGATTGCCTTTTCTATAGTAAATTATTCAAAAAATAATTTTATACTGTCGCAAATTTTAATTACGCCAGGGATTGCCTTTTCTATAGTAAATTATTCAAAAAATAATTTTATACTGTCTCAAATTTTAATTACGCCAGGGGTTGCCTTTTCTATAGTAAATTATTCAAAAAATAATTGTTTAGTGTCGCAAATTTTAATTACGCCAGGGATTGCCTTTTCTATAGTAAATTATTCAAAAAATAATTTTTTACTGTCTCAAATTTTAATTACGCCAGGGATTGCCTTTTCTATAGTAAATTTTTCAAAAAATAATTTTATACTGTCGCAAATATTAATTACGCCAGGGATTGCCTTTTCTATAGTAAATTATTCAAAAAATAATTTTATACTGTCGCAAATTTTAATTACGCCAGGGATTGCCTTTTCTATAGTAAATTATTCAAAAAATAATTTTTTACTGTCTCAAATTTTAATTACGCCAGGGATTGCCTTTCCTATAGTAAATTATTCAAAAAATAATTTTTTACTGTCTCAAATTTTAATTACGCCAGGGATTGCCTTTTCTATAGTAAATTATTCAAAAATTCATTTTATACTGTCGCAAATTTTAATTACGCCAGGGATTGCCTTTTCTATAGTAAATTATTCAAAAAATAATTGTTTAGTGTCGCAAATTTTAATTACGCCAGGAATTGCCTTTTCTATAGTAAATTATTCAAAAATTCATTTTTTACTGTCTCAAATTTTAATTACGCCAGGGATTGCCTTTTCTATAGTAAATTATTCAAAAAATAGTTGTTTAGTGTCGCAAATTTTAATTACGCCAGGGATTGCCTTTTCTATAGTAAATTATTCAAAAAATAATTTTTTACTGTCTCAAATTTTAATTACGCGAGGGATTGCCTTTTCTATAGTAAATTATTCAAAAAATAATTTTTTACTGTCTCAAATTTTAATTACGCCAGGGATTGCCTTTTCTATAGTAAATTATTCAAAAATTCATTTTTTACTGTCTCAAATTTTAATTACGCCAGGGATTGCCTTTTCTATAGTAAATTATTCAAAAAATAATTGTTTAGTGTCGCAAATTTTAATTACGCCAGGGATTGCCTTTTCTATAGTAAATTATTCAAAAAATAATTTTTTACTGTCTCAAATTTTAATTACGCCAGGGATTGCCTTTTCTATAGTAAATTTTTCAAAAAATAATTTTATACTGTCGCAAATTTTAATTACGCCAGGGATTGCCTTTTCTATAGTAAATTATTCAAAAAATAATTTTATACTGTCGTAAATTTTAATTACGCCAGGGATTGCCTTTTCTATAGTAAATTATTCAAAAAATAATTGTTTAGTGTCGCAAATTTTAATTACGCCAGGGATTGCCTTTTCTATAGTAAAGTATTCAAAAAATAATTTTTTACTGTCTAAAATTTTAATTACGCCAGGGATTGCCTTTTCTATAGTAAATTATTCAAAAAATAATTTTTTCTGTCACAAATTTTAATTACGCCAGGGATTGCCTTTTCTATAGTAAATTATTCAAAAAATAATTTTATACTGTCTCAAATTTTAATTACGCTAGGGATTGCCTTTTCTATAGTAAATTATTCAAAAAATAATTGTTTAGTGTCGCAAATTTTAATTACGCCAGGGATTGCCTTTTCTATAGTAAATTATTAAAAATATAATTTTTTACTGTCTAAAATTTTAATTACGCCAGGGATTGCCTTTTCTATAGTAAATTTTTCAAAAAATAATTTTATACTGTCGCAAATTTTAATTACGCCAGGGATTGCCTTTTCTATAGTAAATTATTCAAAAAATAATTTTATACTGTCGCAAATTTTAATTACGCCAGGGATTGCCTTTTCTATAGTAAATTATTCAAAAAATAATTGTTTAGTGTCGCAAATTTTAATTACGCCAGGGATTGCCTTTTCTATAGTAAATTATTCAAAAAATAATTTTTTACTGTCTAAAATTTTAATTACGCCAGGGATTGCATTTTCTATAGTAAATTATTCAAAAAATAATTTTTTACTGTCTAAAATTTTAATTACGCCAGGGATTGCATTTTCTATAGTAAATTATTCAAAAAATATTTTTTTCTGTCACAAATTTTAATTACGCCAGGGATTGCCTTTTCTATAGTAAATTATTCAAAAATTAATTTTATACTGTCGCAAATTTTAATTACGCCAGGGATTGCCTTTTCTATAGTAAATTATTCAAAAAATAATTGTTTAGTGTCGCAAATTTTAATTACGCCAGGGATTGCCTTTTCTATAGTAAATTTTGCAAAAAATAATTGTTTAGTGTCGCAAATTTTCATTACGCCAGGGATTGCCTTTTCTATAGTAAATTATTCAAAAAATAATTTTATACTGTCGCAAATTTTAATTACGCCAGGGATTGCCTTTTCTATAGTAAATAATTCAAAAAATAATTTTTTACTGTCTCAAATTTTAATTACGCCAGGGATTGCCTTTTCTATAGTAAATTATTCAAAAAATAATTTTTTCTGTCACAAATTTTAATTACGCCAGGGATTGCCTTTTCTATAGTAAATTATTCAAAAAATAATTTTTTACTGTCTCAAATTTTAATTACGCCAGGGATTGCCTTTTCTATAGTAAATTATTCAAAAAATAATTGTTTAGTGTCGCAAATTTTAATTACGCCAGGGATTGCCTTTTCTATAGTAAATTATTCAAAAAATAATTTTTTACTGTCTCAAATTTTAATTACGCCAGGGATTGCCTTTTCTATAGTAAATTTTTCAAAAAATAATTTTATACTGTCGCAAATTTTAATTACGCCAGGGATTGCCTTTTCTATAGTAAATTATTCAAAAAATAATTTTATACTGTCGTAAATTTTAATTACGCCAGGGATTGCCTTTTCTATAGTAAATTATTCAAAAAATAATTGTTTAGTGTCGCAAATTTTAATTACGCCAGGGATTGCCTTTTCTATAGTAAAGTATTCAAAAAATAATTTTTTACTGTCTAAAATTTTAATTACGCCAGGGATTGCCTTTTCTATAGTAAATTATTCAAAAAATAATTTTTTCTGTCACAAATTTTAATTACGCCAGGGATTGCCTTTTCTATAGTAAATTATTCAAAAAATAATTTTATACTGTCTCAAATTTTAATTACGCTAGGGATTGCCTTTTCTATAGTAAATTATTCAAAAAATAATTGTTTAGTGTCGCAAATTTTAATTACGCCAGGGATTGCCTTTTCTATAGTAAATTATTCAAAATATAATTTTTTACTGTCTAAAATTTTAATTACGCCAGGGATTGCCTTTTCTATAGTAAATTTTTCAAAAAATAATTTTATACTGTCGCAAATTTTAATTACGCCAGGGATTGCCTTTTCTATAGTAAATTATTCAAAAAATAATTTTATACTGTCGCAAATTTTAATTACGCCAGGGATTGCCTTTTCTATAGTAAATTATTCAAAAAATAATTGTTTAGTGTCGCAAATTTTAATTACGCCAGGGATTGCCTTTTCTATAGTAAATTATTCAAAAAATAATTTTTTACTGTCTAAAATTTTAATTACGCCAGGGATTGCATTTTCTATAGTAAATTATTCAAAAAATATTTTTTTCTGTCACAAATTTTAATTACGCCAGGGATTGCCTTTTCTATAGTAAATTATTCAAAAATTAATTTTATACTGTCGCAAATTTTAATTACGCCAGGGATTGCCTTTTCTATAGTAAATTATTCAAAAAATAATTGTTTAGTGTCGCAAATTTTAATTACGCCAGGGATTGCCTTTTCTATAGTAAATTTTGCAAAAAATAATTGTTTAGTGTCGCAAATTTTCATTACGCCAGGGATTGCCTTTTCTATAGTAAATTATTCAAAAAATAATTTTATACTGTCGCAAATTTTAATTACGCCAGGGATTGCCTTTTCTATAGTAAATAATTCAAAAAATAATTTTTTACTGTCTCAAATTTTAATTACGCCAGGGATTGCCTTTTCTATAGTAAATTATTCAAAAAATAATTTTTTCTGTCACAAATTTTAATTACGCCAGGGATTGCCTTTTCTATAGTAAATTATTCAAAAAATAATTTTATACTGTCTCAAATTTTAATTACGCCAGGGATTGCCTTTTCTATAGTAAATTATTCAAAAAATAATTGTTTAGTGTCGCAAATTTTAATTACGCCAGGGATTGCCTTTTCTATAGTAAATTTTTCAAAAAATAATTTTATACTGTCGCAAATATTAATTACGCCAGGGATTGCCTTTTCTATAGTAAATTATTCAAAAAATAATTTTATACTGTCGCAAATTTTAATTACGCCAGGGATTGCCTTTTCTATAGTAAATTATTCAAAAAATAATTTTATACTGTCGCAAATTTTAATTACGCCAGGGATTGCCTTTTCTATAGTAAATTATTCAAAAAATAATTTTTTACTGTCTCAAATTTTAATTACGCCAGGGATTGCCTTTTCTATAGTAAATTTTTCAAAAAATAATTTTATACTGTCGCAAATTTTAATTACGCCAGGGATTGCCTTTTCTATAGTAAATTATTCAAAAAATAATTTTATACTGTCGCAAATTTTAATTACGCCAGGGATTGCCTTTTCTATAGTAAATTATTCAAAAAATAATTGTTTAGTGTCGCAAATTTTAATTACGCCAGGGATTGCCTTTTCTATAGTAAATTATTCAAAAAATAATTTTTTACTGTCTAAAATTTTAATTACGCCAGGGATTGCATTTTCTATAGTAAATTATTCAAAAAATATTTTTTTCTGTCACAAATTTTAATTACGCCAGGGATTGCCTTTTCTATAGTAAATTATTCAAAAATTCATTTTATACTGTCGCAAATTTTAATTACGCCAGGGATTGCCTTTTCTATAGTAAATTATTCAAAAAATAATTGTTTAGTGTCGCAAATTTTAATTACGCCAGGGATTGCCTTTTCTATAGTAAATTTTGCAAAAAATAATTGTTTAGTGTCGCAAATTTTCATTACGCCAGGGATTGCCTTTTCTATAGTAAATTATTCAAAAAATAATTTTATACTGTCGCAAATTTTAATTACGCCAGGGATTGCCTTTTCTATAGTAAATAATTCAAAAAATAATTTTTTACTGTCTCAAATTTTAACTACGCCAGGGATTGCCTTTTCTATAGTAAATTATTCAAAAAATAATTTTTTCTGTCACAAATTTTAATTACGCCAGGGATTGCCTTTTCTATAGTAAATTATTCAAAAAATAATTTTATACTGTCTCAAATTTTAATTACGCCAGGGATTGCCTTTTCTATAGTAAATTATTCAAAAAATAATTGTTTAGTGTCGCAAATTTTAATTACGCCAGGGATTGCCTTTTCTATAGTAAATTATTCAAAAAATAATTTTTTACTGTCTCAAATTTTAATTACGCCAGGGATTGCCTTTTCTATAGTAAATTTTTCAAAAAATAATTTTATACTGTCGCAAATATTAATTACGCCAGGGATTGCCTTTTCTATAGTAAATTATTCAAAAAATAATTTTATACTGTCGCAAATTTTAATTACGCCAGGGATTGCCTTTTCTATAGTAAATTATTCAAAAAATAATTTTATACTGTCGCAAATTTTAATTACGCCAGGGATTGCCTTTTCTATAGTAAATTATTCAAAAAATAATTTTTTACTGTCTCAAATTTTAATTACGCCAGGGATTGCCTTTTCTATAGTAAATTATTCAAAAAATAATTTTATACTGTCGCAAATTTTAATTACGCCAGGGATTGCCTCTTCTATAGTAAATTATTCAAAAAATAATTTTTTACTGTCTCAAATTTTAATTACGCCAGGGATTGCCTTTCCTATAGTAAATTATTCAAAAAATAATTTTTTACTGTCTCAAATTTTAATTACGCCAGGGATTGCCTTTTCTATAGTAAATTATTCAAAAATTCATTTTATACTGTCGCAAATTTTAATTACGCCAGGGATTGCCTTTTCTATAGTAAATTATTCAAAAAATAATTGTTTAGTGTCGCAAATTTTAATTACGCCAGGGATTGCCTTTTCTATAGTAAATTATTCAAAAATTCATTTTTTACTGTCTCAAATTTTAATTACGCCAGGGATTGCCTTTTCTATAGTAAATTATTCAAAAAATAATTGTTTAGTGTCGCAAATTTTAATTACGCCAGGGATTGCCTTTTCTATAGTAAATTATTCAAAAAATAATTTTTTACTGTCTCAAATTTTAATTACGCCAGGGATTGCCTTTTCTATAGTAAATTTTTCAAAAAATAATTTTATACTGTCGCAAATTTTAATTACGCCAGGGATTGCCTTTTCTATAGTAAATTATTCAAAAAATAATTTTATACTGTCGCAAATTTTAATTACGCCAGGGATTGCCTTTTCTATAGTAAATTATTCAAAAAATAATTGTTTAGTGTCGCAAATTTTAATTACGCCAGGGATTGCCTTTTCTATAGTAAAGTATTCAAAAAATAATTTTTTACTGTCTAAAATTTTAACTACGCCAGGGATTGCCTTTTCTATAGTAAATTATTCAAAAAATAATTTTTTCTGTCACAAATTTTAATTACGCCAGGGATTGCCTTTTCTATAGTAAATTATTCAAAAAATAATTTTATACTGTCTCAAATTTTAATTACGCTAGGGATTGCCTTTTCTATAGTAAATTATGCAAAAAATAATTGTTTAGTATCGCAAATTTTAATTACGCCAGGGATTGCCTTTTCTATAGTAAATTATTCAAAATATAATTTTTTACTGTCTAAAATTTTAATTACGCCAGGGATTGCCTTTTCTATAGTAAATTTTTCAAAAATAATTTTATACTGTCGCAAATTTTAATTTCGCCAGGGATTGCCTTTTCTATAGTAAATTATTCAAAAAATAATTTTTATACTGTCGCAAATTTTAATTGCGCCAGGGATTGCCTTTTCTATAGTAAATTATTCAAAAAATAATTGTTCAGTGTCGCAAATTTTAATTACGCCAGGGATTGCCTTTTCTATAGTAAATTATTCAAAAAATTATTTTTTACTGTCTCAAATTTTAATTACGCCAGGGATTGCCTTTTCTATAGTAAATTATTCAAAAAATAATTTTTTACTGTCTCAAATTTTAATTACGCCAGGGATTGCCTTTTTCTATAGTAAATTATTCAAAAATTCATTTTTTACTGTCTCAAATTTTAATTACGCCAGGGATTGCCTTTTCTATAGTAAATTATTCAAAAAATAATTTTATACTGTCGCAAATTTTAATTACGCCAGGGATTGCCTTTTCTATAGTAAATTATTCAAAAAATAATTTTTTACTGTCTCAAATTTTAATTACGCCAGGGATTGCCTTTTCTATAGTAAATTATTCAAAAAATAATTTTTTACTGTCTCAAATTTTAATTACGCCAGGGATTGGCCTTTTCTATAGTAAATTATTCAAAAATTCATTTTTTACTGTATCAAATTTTAATTACGCCAGGGATTGCCTTTTCTATAGTAAATTATTCATAAAATAATTGTTTAGTGTCGCAAATTTTAATTGCGCCAGGGATTGCCTTTCCTTTAGTAAATTATTCAAAAAATAATTTTTTACTGTCTCAAATTTTAATTACGCCAGGGATTGCCTTTTCTATAGTAAATTTTTCAAAAAATATTTTATACTGTCGCAAATTTTAATTACGCCAGGGATTGCCTTTTCTATAGTAAATTATTCAAAAAATAATTTTATACTGTCCGCAAATTTTAATTACGCCAGGGATTGCCTTTTCTATAGTAAATGATTCAAAAATAATTGTTTAATGTCGCAAATTTTAATTACGCCAGGGATTACCTTTTCTATAGTAAATTATTCAAAAAATAATTTTTTACTGTCTAAAATTTTTAATTACGCCAGGGATTGCCTTTTCTATAGTAAATTATTCAAAAAATAATTTTTTCTGTCACAAATTTTAATTACGCCAGGGATTTCCTTTTCTATAGTAAATTATTCAAAAAATAATTTTATACTGTCTCAAATTTTAATTACGCCAGGGATTGCCTTTTCTATAGTAAATTATTCAAAAAATAATTGTTTAGTGTCGCAAATTTTAATTACGCCAGGGATTGCCTTTTTCTATAGTAAATTATTCAAAAAATAATTTTTTACTGTCTCAAATTTTAATTACGCCAGGGATTGCCTTTTCTATAGTAAATTTTTCAAAAAATAATTTTATACTGTCGCAAATTTTAATTACGCCAGGGATTGCCTTTTCTATAGTAAATTATTCAAAAAATAATTTTATACTGTCGCAAATTTTAATTACGCCAGGGATTGCCTTTTCTATAGTAAATTATTCAAAAAATAATTGTTTAGTGTCGCAAATTTTAATTACGGCAGGGATTGCCTTTTCTATAGTAAATTATTCAAAAAATAATTTTTTACTGTCTAAAATTTTAATTACGCCAGGGATTGCCTTTTCTATAGTAAATTATTCAAAAAATAATTTTTTCTGTCACAAATTTTAATTACGCCAGGGATTGCCTTTTCTATAGTAAATTATTCAAAAATTCATTTTATACTGTCGCAAATTTTAATTACGCCAGGGATTGCCTTTTCTATAGTAAATTATTCAAAAAATAATTGTTTAGTGTCGCAAATTTTAATTACGCCAGGGATTGCCTTTTCTATAGTAAATTATTCAAAAAATAATTTTATACTGTCGCAAATTTTAATTACGCCAGGGATTGCCTTTTCTATAGTAAATTATTCAAAAAATAATTTTTTACTGTCTCAAATTTTAATTACGCCAGGGATTGCCTTTTCTATAGTAAATTATTCAAAAAATAATTTTATACTGTCGCAAATTTTAATTACACCAGGGATTGCCTTTTCTATAGTAAATTATTCAAAAAATAATTTTTTACTGTCTCAAATTTTAACTACGCCAGGGATTGCCTTTCCTATAGTAAATTATTCAAAAAATAATTTTTTACTGTCGCAAATTTTAATTACGCCAGGGATTGCCTTTTCTATAGTAAATTATTCAAAAATTCATTTTTTACTGTCTCAAATTTTAATTACGCCAGGGATTGCCTTTTCTATAGTAAATTATTCAAAAAATAATTGTTTAGTGTCGCAAATTTTAATTACGCCAGGGATTGCCTTTTCTATAGTAAATTATTCAAAAAATAATTTTTTACTGTCTCAAATTTTAATTACGCCAGGGATTGCCTTTTCTATAGTAAATTATTCAAAAAATAATTGTTTAGTGTCGCAAATTTTAATTACGCCAGGGATTGCCTTTTCTATAGTAAATTATTCAAAAAATAATTTTTTACTGTCTCAAATTTTAATTACGCCAGGGATTGCCTTTTCTATAGTAAATTTTTCAAAAAATAATTTTATACTGTCGCAAATTTTAATTACGCCAGGGATTGCCTTTTCTATAGTAAATTATTCAAAAAATAATTTTATACTGTCGCAAATTTTAATTACGCCAGGGATTGCCTTTTCTATAGTAAATTATTCAAAAAATAATTGTTTAGTGTCGCAAATTTTAATTACGCCAGGGATTGCCTTTTCTATAGTAAATTATTCAAAAAATAATTTTTTACTGTCTAAAATTTTAATTACGCCAGGGATTGCCTTTTCTATAGTAAATTATTCAAAAAATAATTTTTTCTGTCACAAATTTTAATTACGCCAGGGATTGCCTTTTCTATAGTAAATTATTCAAAAATTCATTTTATACTGTCGCAAATTTTAATTACGCCAGGGATTGCCTTTTCTATAGTAAATTATTCAAAAAATAATTGTTTAGTGTCGCAAATTTTAATTACGCCAGGGATTGCCTTTTCTATAGTAAATTATTCAAAAAATAATTTTATACTGTCGCAAATTTTAATTACGCCAGGGATTGCCTTTTCTATAGTAAATTATTCAAAAAATAATCTTTTACTGTCTCAAATTTTAATTACGCCAGCGATTGCCTTTTCTATAGTAAATTATTCAAAAAATAATTTTATACTGTCGCAAATTTTAATTACGCCAGGGATTGCCTTTTCTATAGTAAATTATTCAAAAAATAATTTTTTACTGTCTCAAATTTTAATTACGCCAGGGATTGCCTTTCCTATAGTAAATTATTCAAAAAATAATTTTTTACTGTCTCAAATTTTAATTACGCCAGGGACTGCCTTTTCTATAGTAAATTATTCAAAAATTCATTTTATACTTTCGCAAATTTTAATTACGCCAGGGATTGCCTTTTCTAAAGTAAATTATTCAAAAAATAATTGTTTAGTGTCGCAAATTTTAATTACGCCAGGGATTGCCTTTTCTATAGTAAATTATTCAAAAAATAATTGTTTAGTGTCGCAAATTTTAATTACGCCAGGGATTGCCTTTTCTATAGTAAATTATTCGAAAAATAATTTTTTCTGTCACAAATTTTAATTACGCCAGGGATTGCCTTTTCTATAGTAAATTATTCAAAAAATAATTGTTTAGTGTCGCAAATTTTAATTACGCCAGGGATTGCCTTTTCTATAGTAAATTATTCAAAAAATAATTGTTTAGTGTCGCAAATTTTAATTACGCCAGGGATTGCCTTTTCTATAGTAAATTATTCAAAAAATAATTTTTTACTGTCTCAAATTTTAATTACGCCAGGGATTGCCTTTTCTTTAGTAAATTTTTCAAAAAATAATTTTATACTGTCGCAAATTTTAATTACGCCAGGGATTGCCTTTTCTATAGTAAATTATTCAAAAAATAATTTTATACTGTCGCAATTTTTAATAACGCCAGGGATTGCCTTTTCTATAGTAAATTATTCAAAAAATAATTGTTTAGTGTCGCAAATTTTAATTACGCCAGGGATTGCCTTTTCTATAGTAAATTATTCAAAAAATAATTTTTTACTGTCTAAAATTTTAATTACGCCAGGAATTGCCTTTTCTATAGTAAATTATTCAAAAAATAATTTTTTCTGTCACAAATTTTAATTACGCCAGGGATTGCCTTTTCTATAGTAAATTATTCAAAAATTCATTTTATACTGTCGCAAATTTTAATTACGCCAGGGATTGCCTTTTCTATAGTAAATTATTCAAAAAATAATTGTTTAGTGTCGCAAATTTTAATTACGCCAGGGATTGCCTTTTCTATAGTAAATTATTCAAAAAATAATTTTATACTGTCGCAAATTTTAATTACGCCAGGGATTGCCTTTTCTATAGTAAATTTTTCAAAAAATAATTTTTTACTGTCTCAAATTTTAGTTACGCCAGGGATTGCCTTTTCTATAGTAAATTATTCAAAAAATAATTTTATACTGTCGCAAATTTTAATTACGCCAGGGATTGCCTTTTCTATAGTAAATTATTCAAAAAATAATTTTTTACTGTCTCAAATTTTAATTACGCCAGGGATTGCCTTTTCTATAGTAAATTATTCAAAAAATAATTGTTTAGTGTCGCAAATTTTAATTACCTCAGGGATTGCCTTTTCTATAGTAAATTATTCAAAAAATAATTTTTTACTGTCTAAAATTTTAATTACGCCAGGGATTGCCTTTTCTATAGTAAATTATTCAAAAAATAATTTTTTCTGTCACAAATTTTAATTACTATAGAAAAGGGATTGCCTTTTCTATAGTAAATTATTCAAAAATTCATTTTATACTGTCGCAAATTTTAATTACGCCAGAGATTGCCTTTTCTATAGTAAATTATTCAAAAAATAATTGTTTAGTGTCGCAAATTTTAATTACGCCAGGGATTGCCTTTTCTATAGTAAATTATTCAAAAAATAATTTTATACTGTCGCAAATTTTAATTACGCCAGGGATTGCCTTTTCTATAGTAAATTATTCAAAAAATAATCTTTTACTGTCTCAAATTTTAATTACGCCAGCGATTGCCTTTTCTATAGTAAATTATTCAAAAAATAATTTTATACTGTCGCAAATTTTAATTACGCCAGGGATTGCCTTTTCTATAGTAAATTATTCAAAAAATAATTTTTTACTGTCTCAAATTTTATTTACGCCAGGGATTGCCTTTCCTATAGTAAATTATTCAAAAAATAATTTTTTACTGTCTCAAATTTTAATTACGCCAGGGATTGCCTTTTCTATAGTAAATTATTCAAAAATTCATTTTATACTGTCGCAAATTTTAATTACGCCAGGGATTGCCTTTTCTATAGTAAATTATTCAAAAAATAATTGTTTAATGTCGCAAATTTTAATTACGCCAGGGATTGCCTTTTCTATAGTAAATTATTCAAAAAATAATTGTTTAGTGTCGCAAATTTTAATTACGCCAGGGATTGCCTTTTCTATAGTAAATTATTCAAAAAATAAGTTTTTCTGTCACAAATTTTAATTACGCCAGGGATTGCCTTTTCTATAGTAAATTATTAAAAAAATAATTGTTTAGTGTCGCAAATTTTAATTACGCCAGGGATTGCCTTTTCTATAGTAAATTATTCAAAAAATAATTGTTTAGTGTCGCAAATTTTAATTACGCCAGGGATTGCCTTTTCTATAGTAAATTATTCAAAAAATAATTTTATACTGTCGCAAATTTTAATTACGCCAGGGATTGCCTTTTCTATAGTAAATTATTCAAAAAATAATTGTTTAGTGTCGCAAATTTTAATTACGCTAGGGATTGCCTTTTCTATAGTAAATTATTCAAAAAATAATTTTTTACTGTCGCAAATTTTAATTACGCCAGGGATTGCCTTTTCTATAGTAAATTATTCAACAAATAATTGTTTAGTGTCGCAAATTTTAATTACGCCAGGGATTGCCTTTTCTATAGTAAATTATTCAAAAATTCATTTTATACTGTCGCAAATTTTAATTACGCCAGGGATTGCCTTTTCTATAGTAAATTATTCAAAAAATAATTGTTTAGTGTCGCAAATTTTAATTACGCCAGGGATTGCCTTTTCTATAGTAAATTATTCAAAAAATAATTTTTTACTGTCTCAAATTTTAATTACGCCAGGGATTGCCTTTTCTTTAGTAAATTTTTCAAAAAATAATTTTATACTGTCGCAAATTTTAATTACGCCAGGGATTGCCTCTTCTATAGTAAATTATTCAAAAAATAATTTTATACTGTCTCAAATTTTAATTACGCCAGGGATTGCCTTTTCTATAGTAAATTATTCAAAAAATAATTGTTTAGTGTCGCAAATTTTAATTACGCCAGGGATTGCCTTTTCTATAGTAAATTATTCAAAAAATAATTTTTTACTGTCTAAAATTTTAATTACGCCAGGGATTGCCTCTTCTATAGTAAATTATTCAAAAAATAATTTTTTCTGTCACAAATTTTAATTACTCCAGGGATCTCCTTTTCTATAGTAAATTATTCAAAAAATAATTTTATACTGTCTCAAATTTTAATTACGCCAGGGATTGCCTTTTCTATAGTAAATTATTCAAAAAATAATTGTTTAGTGTCGCAAATTTTAATTACGCCAGGGATTGCCTTTTCTATAGT
This sequence comes from Dioctria linearis, assembly GCA_963930735.1. Lineage (NCBI taxonomy): Eukaryota > Metazoa > Arthropoda > Insecta > Diptera > Asilidae > Dioctria > Dioctria linearis. The sequence continues at coordinate 20,861 of CAWVNZ010002517.1, read as the reverse complement.
AAATTATTCAAAAAATAATTTTTTACTGTCTCAAATTTTAATTACGCCAGGGATTGCCTTTTCTATAGTAAATTTTTCAAAAAACAATTTTATACTGTCGCAAATTTTAATTACGCCAGGGATTGCCTTTTCTATAGTAAATTATTCAAAAAATAATTTTATACTGTCGCAAATTTTAATTACGCCAGGGATTGCCTTTTCTATAGTAAATTATTCAAAAAATAATTGTTTAGTGTCGCAAATTTTAATTACGCCAGGGATTGCCTTTTCTATAGTAAATTATTCAAAAAATATTTTTTTACTGTCTAAAATTTTAATTACGCCAGGGATTGCCTTTTCTATAGTAAGTTATTCAAAAAATAATTTTTTCTGTCACAAATTTTAATTACGCCAGGGATTGCCTTTTCTATAGTAAATTATTCAAAAAATAATTTTATACTGTCTCAAATTTTAATTACGCCAGGGATTGCCTTTTGTATAGTAAATTATTCAAAAAATAATTGTTTAGTGTCGCTAATTTTAATTACGCCAGGGATTGCCTTTTCTATAGTAAATTATTCAAAAAATAATTGTTTAGTGTCGCAAATTTTAATTACGCCAGGGATTGCCTTTTCTATAGTAAATTATCCAAAAAATAATTTTTTACTGTCTCAAATTTTAATTACGCCAGGGATTGCCTTTTCTATAGTAAATTATTCAAAAAATAATTTTATACTGTCGCAAATTTTAATTACGCCAGGGATTGCCTTTTCTATAGTAAATTATTCAAAAAATAATTTTTTACTGTCTCAAATTTTAATTACGCCAGGGATTGCCTTTCCTATAGTAAATTATTCAAAAAATAATTTTTTACTGTCTCAAATTTTAATTACGCCAGGGATTGCCTTTTCTATAGTAAATTATTCAAAAATTTATTTTATACTGTCGCAAATTTTAATTACGCCAGGGATTGCCTTTTCTATAGTAAATTATTCAAAAAATAATTTTTTACTGTCTAAAATTTTAATTACGCCAGGGATTGCCTTTTCTATAGTAAATTATTCAAAAAATAATTTTTTCTGTCACAAATTTTAATTACGCCAGGGATTGCCTTTTCTATAGTAAATTATTCAAAAATTCATTTTATACTGTCGCAAATTTTAGTTACACCAGGGATTGCCTTTTCTATAGTAAATTATTCAAAAAATAATTGTTTAGTGTCGCAAATTTTAATTACGCCAGGGATTGCCTTTTCTATAGTAAATTATTCAAAAAATAATTTTTTACTGTCTCAAATTTTAATTACGCCAGGGATTGCCTTTCCTATAGTAAATTATTCAAAAAATAATTTTTTACTGTCTGAAATTTTAATTACGCCAGGGATTGCCTTTTCTATAGCAAATTATTCAAAAATTCATTTTTTACTGTCTCAAATTTTAATTACGCCAGGGATTGCCTTTTCTATAGTAAATTATTCAAAAAATAATTGTTTAGTGTCGCAAATTTTAAATACGCCAGGGATTGCCTTTTCTATAGTAAATTATTCAAAAAATAATTTGTTACTGTCTCAAATTTTAATTACGCCAGGGATTGCCTTTTCTATAGTAAATTTTTCAAAAAACAATTTTATACTGTCGCAAATTTTAATTACGCCAGGGATTGCCTTTTCTATAGTAAACTATTCAAAAAATAATTTTATACTGTCGCAAATTTTAATTACGCCAGGGATTGCCTTTTCTATAGTAAATTATTCAAAAAATAATTGTTTAGTGTCGCAAATTTTAATTACGCCAGGGATTGCCTTTTCTATAGTAAATTAGTCAAAAAATAATTTTTTACTGTCTAAAATTTTAATTACGCCAGGGATTGCCTTTTCTATAGTAAATTATTCAAAAAATAATTTTTTCTGTCACAAATTTTAATTACGCCAGGGATTGCCTTTTCCATAGTAAATTATTCAAAAAATAATTTTATACTGTCTCAAATTTTAATTACGCCAGGGATTGCCTTTTCTATAGTAAATTATTCAAAAAATAATTGTTTAGTGTCGCAAATTTTAATTACGCCAGGGATTGCCTTTTCTATAGTAAATTATTCAAAAAATAATTTTTTACTGTCTAAAATTTTAATTACGCCAGGGATTGCCTTTTCTATAGTAAATTATTCAAAAAATAATTTTTTCTGTCGCAAATTTTAATTACGCCAGGGATTGCCTTTTCTATAGTAAATTATTCAAAAAATAATTGTTTAGTGTCGCAAATTTTAATTACGCCAGGGATTGCCTTTTCTATAGTAAATTATTCAAAAAATAATTTTTTACTGTCTCAAATTTTAATTACGCCAGGGATTGCCTTTTCTATAGTAAATTATTCAAAAAATAATTTTATACTGTCGCAAATTTTAATTACGCCAGGGATTGCATTTTCTATAGTAAATTATTCAAAAAATAATTTTTGACTGACTGTCGCAAATTTTAATTACGCCAGGGATTGCCTTTCCTATAGTAAATTATTCAAAAAATAATTTTTTACTGTCGCAAATTTTAATTACGCCAGGGATTGCCTTTTCTATAGTAAATTATTCAAAAAATAATTTTTTCTGTCACAAATTTTAATTACGCCAGGGATTGCCTTTTCTATAGTAAATTATTCAAAAATTCATTTTTTACTGTCTAAAATTTTAATTACGCCAGGGATTGCCTTTTCTATAGTAAATTATTCAAAAAATAATTTTATACTGTCGCAAATTTTAATTACGCCAGGGATTGCCTTTTCTATAGTAAATTATTCAAAAAATAATTGTTTAGTGTCGCAAATTTTAATTACGCCAGGGATTGCCTTTTCTATAGTAAATTATTCAAAAAATAATTTTTTACTGTCTAAAATTTTAATTACGCCAGGGATTGCCTTTTCTATAGTAAATTATTCAAAAAATAATTTTTTCTGTCACAAATTTTAATTACGCCAGGGATTGCCTTTTCTATAGTAAATTATTCAAAAAATAATTGTTTAGTGTCGCAAATTTTAATTACGCCAGGGATTGCCTTTTCTATAGTAAATTATTCAAAAAATAATTTTTTACTGTCTCAAATTTTAATTACGCCAGGGATTGCCTTTTCTATAGTAAATTATTCAAAAAATAATTTTATACTGTCGCAAATTTTAATTACGCCAGGGATTGCCTTTTCTATAGTAAATTATTCAAAAAATAATTTTTTACTGTCGCAAATTTTAATTACGCCAGGGATTGCCTTTCCTATAGTAAATTATTCAAAAAATAATTTTTTACTGTCGCAAATTTTAATTACGCCAGGGATTGCCTTTTCTATAGTAAATTGTTCAAAAAATAATTTTTTCTGTCACAAATTTTAATTACGCCAGGGATTGCCTTTTCTATAGTAAATTATTCAAAAAATAATTTTTTACTGTCTAAAATTTTAATTACGCCAGGGATTGCCTTTTCTATAGTAAATTATTCAAAAAATAATTTTTTCTGTCACAAATTTTAATTACGCCAGGGATTGCCTTTTCTATAGTAAATTATTCAAAAAATAATTTTATACTGTCTCAAATTTTAATTACGCCAGGGATTGCCTTTTCTATAGTAAATTATTCAAAAAATAATTGTTTAGTGTCGCAAATTTTAATTACGCCAGGGATGCCTTTTCTATAGTAAATTATTCAAAAAATAATTGTTTAGTGTCGCAAATTTTAATTACGCCAGGGATTGCCTTTTCTATAGTAAATTATTCAAAAAATAATTTTTTACTGTCTCAAATTTTAATTACGCCAGGGATTGCCTTTTCTATAGCAAATTATTCAAAAAATAATTTTATACTGTCGCAAATTTTAATTACGCCAGGGATTGCCTTTTCTATAGTAAATTATTCAAAAAATAATTTTTTACTGTCTCAAATTTTAATTACGCCAGGGATTGCCTTTCCTATAGTAAATTATTCAAAAAATAATTTTTTACTGTCTCAAATTTTAATTACGCCAGGGATTGCCTTTTCTATAGTAAATTATTCAAAAAATAATTTTTTACTGTCTCAAATTTTAATTACGCCAGGGATTGCCTTTTCTATAGTAAATTATTCAAAAATTCATTTTTTACTGTCTCAAATTTTAATTACCCCAGGGATTGCCTTTTCTATAGTAAATTATTCAAAAAATAATTTTATAATGTCGCAAATTTTGATTACGTCAGGGATTGCCTTTTCTATAGTAAATTATTCAAAAAATAATTTTTTACTGTCTCAAATTTTAATTACGCCAGGGATTGCCTTTTCTATAGTAAATTATTCAAAAAATAATTTGTTACTGTCTCAAATTTTAATTACGCCAGGGATTGCCTTTTCTATAGTAAATTTTTCAAAAAACAATTTTATACTGTCGCAAATTTTAATTACGCCAGGGATTGCCTTTTCTATAGTAAATTATTAAAAAAATAATTTTATACTGTCGCAAATTTTAATTACGCCAGGGATTGCCTTTTCTATAGTAAATTATTCAAAAAATAATTGTTTAGTGTCGCAAATTTTAATTACGCCAGGGATTGCCTTTTCTATAGTAAATTATTCAAAAAATAATTTTTTACTGTCTAAAATTTTAATTACGCCAGGGATTGCCTTTTCTATAGTAAATTATTCAAAAAATAATTTTTTCTGTCACAAATTTTAATTACGCCAGGGATTGCCTTTTCTATAGTAAATTATTCAAAAAATAATTTTATACTGTCTCAAATTTTAATTACGCCAGGGATTGCCTTTTCTATAGTAAATTATTCAAAAAATAATTGTTTAGTGTCGCAAATTTTAATTACGCCAGGGATTGCCTTTTCTATAGTAAATTATTCAAAAAATAATTGTTTTGAGTCGCAAATTTTAATTACGCCAGGGATTGCCTTTTCTATAGTAAATTATTCAAAAAATAATTTTTTACTGTCTCAAATTTTAATTACGCCAGGGATTGCCTTTTCTATAGTAAATTATTCAAAAAATAATTTTATACTGTCGCAAATTTTAATTACGCCAGGGATTGCCTTTTCTATAGTAAATTATTCAAAAAATAATTTTTTCTGTCACAAATTTTAATTACGCCAGGGATTGCCTTTTCTATAGTAAATTATTCAAAAATTCATTTTATACTGTCGCAAATTTTAATTACGCCAGGGATTGCCTTTCCTATAGTAAATTATTCAAAAAATAATTTTTTACTGTCTGAAATTTTAATTACGCCAGGGATTGCCTTTTCTATAGCAAATTATTCAAAAATTCATTTTTTACTGTCTCAAATTTTAATTACGCCAGGGATTGCCTTTTCTATAGTAAATTATTCAAAAAATAATTGTTTAGTGTCGCAAAATTTAAATACGCCAGGGATTGCCTTTTCTATAGTAAATTATTCAAAAAATAATTTGTTACTGTCTCAAATTTTAATTACGCCAGGGATTGCCTTTTCTATAGTAAATTTTTCAAAAAACAATTTTATACTGTCGCAAATTTTAATTACGCCAGGGATTGCCTTTTCTATAGTAAATTATTCAAAAAATAATTTTTTCTGTCACAAATTTTAATTACGCCAGGGATTGCCTTTTCTATAGTAAATTATTCAAAAAATAATTTTATACTGTCTCAAATTTTAATTACGCCAGGGATTGCCTTTTCTATAGTAAATTATTCAAAAAATAATTGTTTAGTGTCGGAAATTTTAATTACGCCAGGGATGCCTTTTCTATAGTAAATTATTCAAAAAATAATTGTTTAGTGTCGCAAATTTTAATTACGCCAGGGATTGCCTTTTCTATAGTAAATTATTCAAAAAATAATTTTTTACTGTCTCAAATTTTAATTACGCCAGGGATTGCCTTTTCTATAGCAAATTATTCAAAAAATAATTTTATACTGTCGCAAATTTTAATTACGCCAGGGATTGCCTTTTCTATAGTAAATTATTCAAAAAATAATTTTTTACTGTCTCAAATTTTAATTACGCCAGGGATTGCCTTTCCTATAGTAAATTATTCAAAAAATAATTTTTTACTGTCTCAAATTTTAATTACGCCAGGGATTGCCTTTTCTATAGTAAATTATTCAAAAAATAATTTTTTACTGTCTCAAATTTTAATTACGCCAGGGATTGCCTTTTCTATAGTAAATTATTCAAAAATTCATTTTTTGCTGTCTCAAATTTTAATTACGCCAGGGATTGCCTTTTCTATAGTAAATTATTCAAAAAATAATTTTATAATGTCGCAAATTTTGATTACGTCAGGGATTGCCTTTTCTATAGTAAATTATTCAAAAAATAATTTTTTACTGTCTCAAATTTTAATTACGCCAGGGATTGCCTTTTCTATAGTAAATTATTCAAAAAATAATTTGTTACTGTCTCAAATTTTAATTACGCCAGGGATTGCCTTTTCTATAGTAAATTTTTCAAAAAACAATTTTATACTGTCGCAAATTTTAATTACGCCAGGGATTGCCTTTTCTATAGTAAATTATTCAAAAAATAATTTTATACTGTCGCAAATTTTAATTACGCCAGGGATTGCCTTTTCTATAGTAAATTATTCAAAAAATAATTGTTTAGTGTCGCAAATTTTAAGTACGCCAGGGATTGCCTTTTCTATAGTAAATTATTCAAAAAATAATTTTTTACTGTCTAAAATTTTAATTACGCCAGGGATTGCCTTTTCTATAGTAAATTATTCAAAAAATAATTTTTTCTGTCACAAATTTTAATTACGCCAGGGATTGCCTTTTCTATAGTAAATTATTCAAAAAATAATTTTATACTGTCTCAAATTTTAATTACGCCAGGGATTGCCTTTTCTATAGTAAATTATTCAAAAAATAATTGTTTAGTGTCGCAAATTTTAATTACGCCAGGGATTGCCTTTTCTATAGTAAATTATTCAAAAAATAATTGTTTTGAGTCGCAAATTTTAATTACGCCAGGGATTGCCTTTTCTATAGTAAATTATTCAAAAAATAATTTTTTACTGTCTCAAATTTTAATTACGCCAGGGATTGCCTTTTCTATAGTAAATTATTCAAAAAATAATTTTATACTGTCGCAAATTTTAATTACGCCAGGGATTGCCTTTTCTATAGTAAATTATTCAAAAAATAATTTTTTACTGTCTCAAATTTTAATTACGCCAGGGATTGCCTTTCCTATAGTAAATTATTCAAAAAATAATTTTTTACTGTCTCAAATTTTAATTACGCCAGGGATTGCCTTTTCTATAGTAAATTATTCAAAAATTCATTTTATACTGTCGCAAAATTTAATTACGCCAGGGATTGCCTTTTCCATAGTAAATTATTCAAAAAATAATTTTTTACTGTCTAAAATTTTAATTACGCCAGGGATTGCCTTTTCTATAGTAAATTATTCAAAAAATAATTTTTTCTGTCACAAATTTTAATTACGCCAGGGACTGCCTTTTCTATAGTAAATTATTCAAAAATTCATTTTATACTGTCGCAAATTTTAATTACGCCAGGGATTGCCTTTCCTATAGTAAATTATTCAAAAAATAATTTTTTACTGTCTGAAATTTTAATTACGCCAGGGATTGCCTTTTCTATAGCAAATTATTCAAAAATTCATTTTTTACTGTCTCAAATTTTAATTACGCCAGGGATTGCCTTTTCTATAGTAAATTATTCAAAAAATAATTTTATACTGTCGCAAATTTTAATTACGCCAGGGATTGCCTTTTCTATAGTAAATTATTCAAAAAATAATTGTTTAGTGTCGCAAATTTTAATTACGCCAGGGATTGCCTTTTCTATAGTAAATTATTCAAAAAATAATTTTTTACTGTCTAAAATTTTAATTACGCCAGGGATTGCCTTTTCTATAGTAAATTATTCAAAAAATAATTTTTTCTGTCACAAATTTTAATTACGCCAGGGATTGCCTTTTCTATAGTAAATTATTCAAAAAATAATTTTATACTGTCTCAAATTTTAATTACGCCAGGGATTGCCTTTTCTATAGTAAATTATTCAAAAAATAATTGTTTAGCGTCGCAAATTTTAATTACGCCAGGGATTGCCTTTTCTATAGTAAATTATTCAAAAAATAATTGTTTTGAGTCGCAAATTTTAATTACGCCAGGGATTGCCTTTTCTATAGTAAATTATTCAAAAAATAATTTTTTACTGTCTCAAATTTTAATTACGCCAGGGATTGCCTTTTCTATAGTAAATTATTCAAAAAATAATTTTATACTGTCGCAAATTTTAATTACGCCAGGGATTGCCTTTTCTATAGTAAATTATTCAAAAAATAATTTTTTACTGTCTCAAATTTTAATTACGCCAGGGATTGCCTTTCCTATAGTAAATTATTCAAAAAATAATTTTTTACTGTCTCAAATTTTAATTACGCCAGGGATTGCCTTTTCTATAGTAAATTATTCAAAAATTCATTTTATACTGTCGCAAAATTTAATTACGCCAGGGATTGCCTTTTCCATAGTAAATTTTTAAAAAAATAATTTTTTACTGTCTAAAATTTTAATTACGCCAGGGATTGCCTTTTCTATAGTAAATTATTCAAAAAATAATTTTTTCTGTCACAAATTTTAATTACGCCAGGGATTGCCTTTTCTATAGTAAATTATTCAAAAATTCATTTTATACTGTCGCAAATTTTAATTACGCCAGGGATTGCCTTTCCTATAGTAAATTATTCAAAAAATAATTTTTTACTGTCTGAAATTTTAATTACGCCAGGGATTGCCTTTTCTATAGCAAATTATTCAAAAATTCATTTTTTACTGTCTCAAATTTTAATTACGCCAGGGATTGCCTTTTCTATAGTAAATTATTCAAAAAATAATTGTTTAGTGTCGCAAATTTTAAATACGCCAGGGATTGCCTTTTCTATAGTAAATTATTCAAAAAATAATTTGTTACTGTCTCAAATTTTAATTACGCCAGGGATTGCCTTTTCTATAGTAAATTTTTCAAAAAACAATTTTATACTGTCGCAAATTTTAATTACGCCAGGGATTGCCTTTTCTATAGTAAATTATTCAAAAAATAATTTTATACTGTCGCAAATTTTAATTACGCCAGGGATTGCCTTTTCTATAGTAAATTATTCAAAAAATAATTGTTTAGTGTCGCAAATTTTAATTACGCCAGGGATTGCCTTTTCTATAGTAAATTATTCAAAAAATAATATTTTACTGTCTAAAATTTTAATTACGCCAGGGATTGCCTTTTCTATAGTAAATTATTCAAAAAATAATTTTTTCTGTCACAAATTTTAATTACGCCAGGGATTGCCTTTTCTATAGTAAATTATTCAAAAAATAATTTTATACTGGCTCAAATTTTAATTACGCCAGGGATTGCCTTTTCTATAGTAAATTATTCAAAAAATAATTGTTTAGTGTCGCAAATTTTAATTACGCCAGGGATTGCCTTTTCTATAGTAAATTATTCAAAAATTCATTTTTTACTGTCTCAAATTTTAATTACGCCAGGGATTGCCGTTTCTATAGTAAATTATTCAAAAAATTCATTTTTTACTGTCTCAAATTTTAATTACGCCAGGGATTGCCTTTTCTATAGTAAATTATTCAAAAAATAATTTTATACTGTCGCAAATTTTAATTACGCCAGGGATTGCCTTTTCTATAGTAAATTATTCAAAAAATAATTTTTTACTGTCTCAAATTTTAATTACGCCAGGGATTGCCTTTTCTATAGTAAATTTTTCAAAAAATAATTTTATACTGTCGCAAATTTTAAATACGCCAAGGATTGCCTTTTCTATAGTAAATTATTCAAAAAATAATTTTATACTGTCGCAAATTTTAATTACGCCAGGGATTGCCTTTTCTATAGTAAATTATTCAAAAAATAATTGTTTAGTGTCGCAAATTTTAATTACGCCAGGGATTGCCTTTTCTATAGTAAATTATTCAAAAAATAATTTTTTACTGTCTCAAATTTTAATTAAGCCAGGGATTGCCTTTTCTATAGTAAATTATTCAAAAAATAATTTTATACTGTCGCAAATTTTAATTACGCCAGGGATTGCCTTTTCTATAGTAAATTATTCAAAAAATAATTTTTTACTGTCTCAAATTTTAATTACGCCAGGGATTGCCTTTCCTATAGTAAATTATTCAAAAAATAATTTTTTACTGTCTCAAATTTTAATTACGCCAGGGATTGCCTTTTCTATAGTAAATTATTCAAAAATTCATTTTATACTGTCGCAAATTTTAATTACGCCAGGGTTTGCCTTTTCTATAGTAAATTATTCAAAAAATAATTGTTTAGTGTCGCAAATTTTAATTACGCCAGGGATTGCCTTTTCTATAGTAAATTATTCAAAAAATAATTGTTTAGTGTCGCAAATTTTAATTACGCCAGGGATTGCCTTTTCTATAGTAAATTATTCAAAAAATAATTTTTTACTGTCTCAAATTTTAATTACGCCAGGGATTGCCTTTTCTATAGTAAATTATTCAAAAAATAATTTTATACTGTCGCAAATTTTAATTACGCCAGGGATTGCCTTTTCTATAGTAAATTATTCAAAAAATAATTTTTTACTGTCTCAAATTTTAATTACGCCAGGGATTGCCTTTTCTATAGTAAATTTTTCAAAAAATAATTTTATACTGTCGCAAATTTTAATTACGCCAAGGATTGCCTTTTCTATAGTAAATTATTCAAAAAATAATTTTATACTGTCGCAAATTTTAATTACGCCAGGGATTGCCTTTTCTATAGTAAATTATTCAAAAAATAATTGTTTAGTGTCGCAAATTTTAATTACGCCAGGGATTGCCTTTTCTATAGTAAATTATTCAAAAAATAATTTTTTACTGTCTCAAATTTTAATTAAGCCAGGGATTGCCTTTTCTATAGTAAATTATTCAAAAAATAATTTTATACTGTCGCAAATTTTAATTACGCCAGGGATTGCCTTTTCTATAGTAAATTATTCAAAAAATAATTTTTTACTGTCTCAAATTTTAATTACGCCAGGGATTGCCTTTCCTATAGTAAATTATTCAAAAAATAATTTTTTACTGTCTCAAATTTTAATTACGCCAGGGATTGCCTTTTCTATAGTAAATTATTCAAAAATTCATTTTATACTGTCGCAAATTTTAATTACGCCAGGGTTTGCCTTTTCTATAGTAAATTATTCAAAAAATAATTTTTTACTGTCTAAAATTTTAATTACGCCAGGGATTGCCTTTTCTATAGTAAATTATTCAAAAAATAATTTTTTCTGTCACAAATTTTAATTACGCCAGGGATTGCCTCTTCTATAGTAAATTATTCAAAAATTCATTTTATACTGTCGCAAATTTTAATTACGCCAGGGATTGCCTTTTCTATAGTAAATTATTCAAAAAATAATTGTTTAGTGTCGCAAATTTTAATTACGCCAGGGATTGCCTTTTCTATAGTAAATTATTCAAAAAATAATTTTATACTGTCGCAAATTTTAATTACGCCAGGGATTGCCTTTTCTATAGTAAATTATTCAAAAAATAATTTTTTACTGTCTCAAATTTTAATTACGCCACGGATTGCCATTCCTATAGTAAGTTATTCAAAAAATAATTTTATACTGACGCAAATTTTAATTACGCCAGGGATTGCCTTTTCTATAGTATATTATTCAAAAAATAATTTTTTACTGTCTCAAATTTTAATTACGCCAGGGATTGCCTTTCCTATAGTAAATTATTCAAAAAATAATTTTTTACTGTCTCAAATTTTAATTACGCCAGGGATTGCCTTTTCTATAGTAAATTATTCAAAAATTCATTTTATACTGTCGCAAATTTTAATTACGCCAGGGATTGCCTTTTCTATAGTAAATTATTCAAAAAATAATTGTTTAGTGTCGCAAATTTTAATTACGCCAGGGATTGCCTTTTCTGTAGTAAATTATTCAAAAATTCATTTTTTACTGTCTCAAATTTTAATTACGCCAGGGATTGCCTTTTCTATAGTAAATTATTCAAAAAATAATTGTTTAGTGTCGGAAATTTTAATTACGCCAGGGATTGCCTTTTCTATAGTAAATTATTCAAAAAATAATTTTTTACTGTCTCAAATTTTAATTACGCCAGGGATTGCCTTTTCTATAGTAAATTATTCAAAAAATAATTGTTTAGTGTCGCAAATTTTAATTACGCCAGGGATTGCCTTTTCTATAGTAAATTATTCAAAAAATAATTTTTTACTGTCTCAAATTTTAATTACGCCAGGGATTGCCTTTTCTATAGTAAGTTATTCAAAAATTCATTTTATACTGTCGCAAATTTTAATTACGCCAGGGATTGCCTTTTCTATAGTAAATTATTCAAAAAATAATTGTTTAGTGTCGCAAATTTTAATTACGCCAGGGATTGCCTTTTCTATAGTAAATTATTCAAAAAATAATTTTTTACTGTCTAAAATTTTAATTACGCCAGGGATTGCCTTTTCTATAGTAAATTATTCAAAAAATAATTTTTTCTGTCACAAATTTTAATTACGCCAGGGATTGCCTTTTCTATAGTAAATTATTCAAAAATTCATTTTATACTGTCGCAAATTTTAATTACGCCAGGGATTGCCTTTTCTATAGTAAATTATTCAAAAAATAATTGTTTAGTGTCGCAAATTTTAATTACGCCAGGGATTGCCTTTTCTATAGTAAATTATTCAAAAAATAATTTTATACTGTCGCAAATTTTAATTACGCCAGGGATTGCCTTTTCTATAGTAAATTATTCAAAAAATAATTTTTTACTGTCTCAAATTTTAATTACGCCAGGGATTGCCTTTTCTATAGTAAATTATTCAAAAAATAATTTTATACTGTCGCAAATTTTAATTACGCCAGGGATTGCCTTTTCTATAGTAAATTATTCAAAAAATAATTTTTTACTGTCTCAAATTTTAATTACGCCAGGGATTGCCTTTCCTATAGTAAATTATTCAAAAAATAATTTTTTACTGTCTCAAATTTTAATTACGCCAGCGATTGCCTTTTCTATAGTAAATTATTCAAAAATTCATTTTATACTGTCGCAAATTTTAATTACGCCAGGGATTGCCTTTTCTAGTAAATTATTCAAAAAATAATTTTTTACTGTCTAAAATTTTAATTACGCCAGGGATTGCCTTTTCTATAGTAAATTATTCAAAAAATAATTTTTTCTGTCACAAATTTTAATTACGCCAGGGATTGCCTTTTCTATAGTAAATTATTCAAAAAATAATTGTTTAGTCTCGCAAATTTTAATTACGCCAGGGATTGCCTTTTCTATAGTAAATTATTCAAAAAATAATTTTTTACTGTCTCAAATTTTAATTACGCCAGGGATTGCCTTTTCTATAGTAAATTATTCAAAAAATAATTGTTTAGTGTCGCAAATTTTAATTACGCCAGGGATTGCCTTTTCTATAGTAAATTATTAAAAAAATAATTTTTTACTCTCTCAAATTTTAATTACGCCAGGGATTGCCCTTTCTATAGTAAATTTTTCAAAAAATAATTTTATACTGTCGCAAATTTTAATTACGCCAGGGATTGCATTTTCTATAGTAAATTATTCAAAAAATAATTTTTTTCTGTCACAAATTTTAATTACGCCAGGGATTGCCTTTTCTATAGTAAATTATTCAAAAATTCATTTTATACTGTCGCAAATTTTAATTACGCCAGGGATTGCCTTTTCTATAGTAAATTATTCAAGAAATAATTGTTTAGTGTCGCAAATTTTAATTACGCCAGGGATTGCCCATTCTATAGTAAATTATTCAAAAATTCATTTTTTACTGTCTCAAATTTTAATTACGCCAGGGATTGCCTTTTCTATAGTAAATTATTCAAAAAATAATTTTTTACTGTCTCAAATTTTAATTACGCCAGGGATTGCCTTTCCTATAGTAAATTATTCAAAAAATAATTTTTTACTGTCTCAAATTTTAATTACGCCAGGGATTGCCTTTTCTATAGTAAATTATTCAAAAAATAATTTTTTACTGTCTCAAATTTTAATTACGCCAGGGATTGCCTTTTCTATAGTAAATTATTCAAAAATTCATTTTTTACTGTCTCAAATTTTAATTACGCCAGGGATTGCCTTTTCTATAGTAAATTATTCAAAAAATAATTTTATAATGTCGCAAATTTTGATTACGTCAGGGATTGCCTTTTCTATAGTAAATTATTCAAAAAATAATTTTTTACTGTCTCAAATTTTAATTACGCCAGGGATTGCCTTTTCTATAGTAAATTATTCAAAAAATAATTTGTTACTGTCTCAAATTTTAATTACGCCAGGGATTGCCTTTTCTATAGTAAATTTTTCAAAAAACAATTTTATACTGTCGCAAATTTTAATTACGCCAGGGATTGCCTTTTCTATAGTAAATTATTCAAAAAATAATTTTATACTGTCGCAAATTTTAATTACGCCAGGGATTGCCTTTTCTATAGTAAATTATTCAAAAAATAATTGTTTAGTGTCGCAAATTTTAAGTACGCCAGGGATTGCCTTTTCTATAGTAAATTATTCAAAAAATAATTTTTTACTGTCTAAAATTTTAATTACGCCAGGGATTGCCTTTTCTATAGTAAATTATTCAAAAAATAATTTTTTCTGTCACAAATTTTAATTACGCCAGGGATTGCCTTTTCTATAGTAAATTATTCAAAAAATAATTTTATACTGTCTCAAATTTTAATTACGCCAGGGATTGCCTTTTCTATAGTAAATTATTCAAAAAATAATTGTTTAGTGTCGCAAATTTTAATTACGCCAGGGATTGCCTTTTCTATAGTAAATTATTCAAAAAATAATTGTTTTGAGTCGCAAATTTTAATTACGCCAGGGATTGCCTTTTCTATAGTAAATTATTCAAAAAATAATTTTTTACTGTCTCAAATTTTAATTACGCCAGGGATTGCCTTTTCTATAGTAAATTATTCAAAAAATAATTTTATACTGTCGCAAATTTTAATTACGCCAGGGATTGCCTTTTCTATAGTAAATTATTCAAAAAATAATTTTTTACTGTCTCAAATTTTAATTACGCCAGGGATTGCCTTTCCTATAGTAAATTATTCAAAAAATAATTTTTTACTGTCTCAAATTTTAATTACGCCAGGGATTGCCTTTTCTATAGTAAATTATTCAAAAATTCATTTTATACTGTCGCAAAATTTAATTACGCCAGGGATTGCCTTTTCCATAGTAAATTATTCAAAAAATAATTTTTTACTGTCTAAAATTTTAATTACGCCAGGGATTGCCTTTTCTATAGTAAATTATTCAAAAAATAATTTTTTCTGTCACAAATTTTAATTACGCCAGGGATTGCCTTTTCTATAGTAAATTATTCAAAAATTCATTTTATACTGTCGCAAATTTTAATTACGCCAGGGATTGCCTTACCTATAGTAAATTATTCAAAAAATAATTTTTTACTGTCTGAAATTTTAATTACGCCAGGGATTGCCTTTTCTATAGCAAATTATTCAAAAATTCATTTTTTACTGTCTCAAATTTTAATTACGCCAGGGATTGCCTTTTCTATAGTAAATTATTCAAAAAATAATTTTATACTGTCGCAAATTTTAATTACGCCAGGGATTGCCTTTTCTATAGTAAATTATTCAAAAAATAATTGTTTAGTGTCGCAAATTTTAATTACGCCAGGGATTGCCTTTTCTATAGTAAATTATTCAAAAAATAATTTTTTACTGTCTAAAATTTTAATTACGCCAGGGATTGCCTTTTCTATAGTAAATTATTCAAAAAATAATTTTTTCTGTCACAAATTTTAATTACGCCAGGGATTGCCTTTTCTATAGTAAATTATTCAAAAAATAATTTTATACTGTCTCAAATTTTAATTACGCCAGGGATTGCCTTTTCTATAGTAAATTATTCAAAAAATAATTGTTTAGCGTCGCAAATTTTAATTACGCCAGGGATTGCCTTTTCTATAGTAAATTATTCAAAAAATAATTGTTTTGAGTCGCAAATTTTAATTACGCCAGGGATTGCCTTTTCTATAGTAAATTATTCAAAAAATAATTTTTTACTGTCTCAAATTTTAATTACGCCAGGGATTGCCTTTTCTATAGTAAATTATTCAAAAAATAATTTTATACTGTCGCAAATTTTAATTACGCCAGGGATTGCCTTTTCTATAGTAAATTATTCAAAAAATAATTTTTTACTGTCTCAAATTTTAATTACGCCAGGGATTGCCTTTCCTATAGTAAATTATTCAAAAAATAATTTTTTACTGTCTCAAATTTTAATTACGCCAGGGATTGCCTTTTCTATAGTAAATTATTCAAAAATTCATTTTATACTGTCGCAAAATTTAATTACGCCAGGGATTGCCTTTTCCATAGTAAATTTTTAAAAAAATAATTTTTTACTGTCTAAAATTTTAATTACGCCAGGGATTGCCTTTTCTATAGTAAATTATTCAAAAAATAATTTTTTCTGTCACAAATTTTAATTACGCCAGGGATTGCCTTTTCTATAGTAAATTATTCAAAAATTCATTTTATACTGTCGCAAATTTTAATTACGCCAGGGATTGCCTTTCCTATAGTAAATTATTCAAAAAATAATTTTTTACTGTCTGAAATTTTAATTACGCCAGGGATTGCCTTTTCTATAGCAAATTATTCAAAAATTCATTTTTTACTGTCTCAAATTTTAATTACGCCAGGGATTGCCTTTTCTATAGTAAATTATTCAAAAAATAATTGTTTAGTGTCGCAAATTTTAAATACGCCAGGGATTGCCTTTTCTATAGTAAATTATTCAAAAAATAATTTGTTACTGTCTCAAATTTTAATTACGCCAGGGATTGCCTTTTCTATAGTAAATTTTTCAAAAAACAATTTTATACTGTCGCAAATTTTAATTACGCCAGGGATTGCCTTTTCTATAGTAAATTATTCAAAAAATAATTTTATACTGTCGCAAATTTTAATTACGCCAGGGATTGCCTTTTCTATAGTAAATTATTCAAAAAATAATTGTTTAGTGTCGCAAATTTTAATTACGCCAGGGATTGCCTTTTCTATAGTAAATTATTCAAAAAATAATATTTTACTGTCTAAAATTTTAATTACGCCAGGGATTGCCTTTTCTATAGTAAATTATTCAAAAAATAATTTTTTCTGTCACAAATTTTAATTACGCCAGGGATTGCCTTTTCTATAGTAAATTATTCAAAAAATAATTTTATACTGGCTCAAATTTTAATTACGCCAGGGATTGCCTTTTCTATAGTAAATTATTCAAAAAATAATTGTTTAGTGTCGCAAATTTTAATTACGCCAGGGATTGCCTTTTCTATAGTAAATTATTCAAAAATTCATTTTTTACTGTCTCAAATTTTAATTACGCCAGGGATTGCCGTTTCTATAGTAAATTATTCAAAAAATTCATTTTTTACTGTCTCAAATTTTAATTACGCCAGGGATTGCCTTTTCTATAGTAAATTATTCAAAAAATAATTTTATACTGTCGCAAATTTTAATTACGCCAGGGATTGCCTTTTCTATAGTAAATTATTCAAAAAATAATTTTTTACTGTCTCAAATTTTAATTACGCCAGGGATTGCCTTTTCTATAGTAAATTTTTCAAAAAATAATTTTATACTGTCGCAAATTTTAAATACGCCAAGGATTGCCTTTTCTATAGTAAATTATTCAAAAAATAATTTTATACTGTCGCAAATTTTAATTACGCCAGGGATTGCCTTTTCTATAGTAAATTATTCAAAAAATAATTGTTTAGTGTCGCAAATTTTAATTACGCCAGGGATTGCCTTTTCTATAGTAAATTATTCAAAAAATAATTTTTTACTGTCTCAAATTTTAATTAAGCCAGGGATTGCCTTTTCTATAGTAAATTATTCAAAAAATAATTTTATACTGTCGCAAATTTTAATTACGCCAGGGATTGCCTTTTCTATAGTAAATTATTCAAAAAATAATTTTTTACTGTCTCAAATTTTAATTACGCCAGGGATTGCCTTTCCTATAGTAAATTATTCAAAAAATAATTTTTTACTGTCTCAAATTTTAATTACGCCAGGGATTGCCTTTTCTATAGTAAATTATTCAAAAATTCATTTTATACTGTCGCAAATTTTAATTACGCCAGGGTTTGCCGTTTCTATAGTAAATTATTCAAAAAATAATTGTTTAGTGTCGCAAATTTTAATTACGCCAGGGATTGCCTTTTCTATAGTAAATTATTCAAAAAATAATTGTTTAGTGTCGCAAATTTTAATTACGCCAGGGATTGCCTTTTCTATAGTAAATTATTCAAAAAATAATTTTTTACTGTCTCAAATTTTAATTACGCCAGGGATTGCCTTTTCTATAGTAAATTATTCAAAAAATAATTTTATACTGTCGCAAATTTTAATTACGCCAGGGATTGCCTTTTCTATAGTAAATTATTCAAAAAATAATTTTTTACTGTCTCAAATTTTAATTACGCCAGGGATTGCCTTTTCTATAGTAAATTTTTCAAAAAATAATTTTATACTGTCGCAAATTTTAATTACGCCAAGGATTGCCTTTTCTATAGTAAATTATTCAAAAAATAATTTTATACTGTCGCAAATTTTAATTACGCCAGGGATTGCCTTTTCTATAGTAAATTATTCAAAAAATAATTGTTTAGTGTCGCAAATTTTAATTACGCCAGGGATTGCCTTTTCTATAGTAAATTATTCAAAAAATAATTTTTTACTGTCTCAAATTTTAATTAAGCCAGGGATTGCCTTTTCTATAGTAAATTATTCAAAAAATAATTTTATACTGTCGCAAATTTTAATTACGCCAGGGATTGCCTTTTCTATAGTAAATTATTCAAAAAATAATTTTTTACTGTCTCAAATTTTAATTACGCCAGGGATTGCCTTTCCTATAGTAAATTATTCAAAAAATAATTTTTTACTGTCTCAAATTTTAATTACGCCAGGGATTGCCTTTTCTATAGTAAATTATTCAAAAATTCATTTTATACTGTCGCAAATTTTAATTACGCCAGGGTTTGCCTTTTCTATAGTAAATTATTCAAAAAATAATTTTTTTACTGTCTAAAATTTTAATTACGCCAGGGATTGCCTTTTCTATAGTAAATTATTCAAAAAATAATTTTTTCTGTCACAAATTTTAATTACGCCAGGGATTGCCTCTTCTATAGTAAATTATTCAAAAATTCATTTTATACTGTCGCAAATTTTAATTACGCCAGGGATTGCCTTTTCTATAGTAAATTATTCAAAAAATAATTGTTTAGTGTCGCAAATTTTAATTACGCCAGGGATTGCCTTTTCTATAGTAAATTATTCAAAAAATAATTTTATACTGTCGCAAATTTTAATTACGCCAGGGATTGCCTTTTCTATAGTAAATTATTCAAAAAATAATTTTTTACTGTCTCAAATTTTAATTACGCCACGGATTGCCATTCCTATAGTAAGTTATTCAAAAAATAATTTTATACTGACGCAAATTTTAATTACGCCAGGGATTGCCTTTTCTATAGTATATTATTCAAAAAATAATTTTTTACTGTCTCAAATTTTAATTACGCCAGGGATTGCCTTTCCTATAGTAAATTATTCAAAAAATAATTTTTTACTGTCTCAAATTTTAATTACGCCAGGGATTGCCTTTTCTATAGTAAATTATTCAAAAATTCATTTTATACTGTCGCAAATTTTAATTACGCCAGGGATTGCCTTTTCTATAGTAAATTATTCAAAAAATAATTGTTTAGTGTCGCAAATTTTAATTACGCCAGGGATTGCCTTTTCTGTAGTAAATTATTCAAAAATTCATTTTTTACTGTCTCAAATTTTAATTACGCCAGGGATTGCCTTTTCTATAGTAAATTATTCAAAAAATAATTGTTTAGTGTCGGAAATTTTAATTACGCCAGGGATTGCCTTTTCTATAGTAAATTATTCAAAAAATAATTTTTTACTGTCTCAAATTTTAATTACGCCAGGGATTGCCTTTTCTATAGTAAATTATTCAAAAAATAATTGTTTAGTGTCGCAAATTTTAATTACGCCAGGGATTGCCTTTTCTATAGTAAATTATTCAAAAAATAATTTTTTACTGTCTCAAATTTTAATTACGCCAGGGATTGCCTTTTCTATAGTAAGTTATTCAAAAATTCATTTTATACTGTCGCAAATTTTAATTACGCCAGGGATTGCCTTTTCTATAGTAAATTATTCAAAAAATAATTGTTTAGTGTCGCAAATTTTAATTACGCCAGGGATTGCCTTTTCTATAGTAAATTATTCAAAAAATAATTTTTTACTGTCTAAAATTTTAATTACGCCAGGGATTGCCTTTTCTATAGTAAATTATTCAAAAAATAATTTTTTTCTGTCACAAATTTTAATTACGCCAGGGATTGCCTTTTCTATAGTAAATTATTCAAAAATTCATTTTATACTGTCGCAAATTTTAATTACGCCAGGGATTGCCTTTTCTATAGTAAATTATTCAAAAAATAATTGTTTAGTGTCGCAAATTTTAATTACGCCAGGGATTGCCTTTTCTATAGTAAATTATTCAAAAAATAATTTTATACTGTCGCAAATTTTAATTACGCCAGGGATTGCCTTTTCTATAGTAAATTATTCAAAAAATAATTTTTTACTGTCTCAAATTTTAATTACGCCAGGGATTGCCTTTTCTATAGTAAATTATTCAAAAAATAATTTTATACTGTCGCAAATTTTAATTACGCCAGGGATTGCCTTTTCTATAGTAAATTATTCAAAAAATAATTTTTTACTGTCTCAAATTTTAATTAC
>CAWVNZ010002516.1:0-126198 GCA_963930735.1 Dioctria linearis | reverse complement strand
TTTACTGTCGCAAATTTTAATTACGCCAGGGATTGCCTTTTCTATAGTAAATTTTTCACAAATTAATTTTTTACTGTCGCAAATTTTAAATCCGCCAGGGATTGCCTTTTCTATAGTAAATTTTTCAAAAAATAATTTTTTACTGTCGCAAATTTTAATTACGCCAGGGATTGCCTTTTCTATAGTAAATTTTTCACAAATTAATTTTTTACTGTCGCAAATTTTAAATACGCCAGGGATTGCCTTTTCTATAGTAAATTTTTCAAAAACTATTTTTTTACTGTCGCAAGTTTTAATTGCGCCAGGGATTGCCTTTTCTACAGTAAATTTTTCAAAAAATAATTTTTTACTGTCACAAAATTTTAAATACGCCAGCGATTGCCTTTTCTATAGTAAATTTTTCAAAAAATAATTTTTTACTGTCGCAAATTTGAATTTCGCCAGGGATTGCCTTTTCTATAGTAAATTTCTCAAAAAATTATTTTTTACTGTCGCAAATTTTAATTACGCCAGGGATCGCCTTTTCTATAGTAAATTTTTCAAAAAATAATTTTTTACTGTCGCAAATTTTAATTGCGCCAGGGATTGCCTTTTCTATAGTAAATTTTTAAAAAAAATAATTTTCTACTGTCGCAAATTTTAATTGAGCCAGGTATTGCCCTTTCCACAGTAAATTTTTCAAAAAATAATTTTACTGTCGCAAATTTTAATTGCGCCAGGGATTGCCTTTTCTATAGTAAATTATTCACAAATTAATTTTTTACTGTCGCAAATTTTAATTGCGCCAGGGATTGCCTTTTCTATAGTAAATTTTGCAAAAAAAATAATTTTTTACTGTCGCAAATTTTAATTGCGCCAGGGATTGCATTTTCTACAGTAAATTTTTCAAAAAATAATTTTTTACTGTCGCAAATTTTAATTGCGCCAGGGATTGCCTTTTCTATAGTAAATTTTTCAAAAAATAATTTTTTACTGTCGCAAATTTTAAATACGCCAGGGATTGCCTTTTCTACAGTAAATTTTTCAAAAAATAATTTTTTACTGTCGCAAATTTTAATTACGCCAGGGATTGCCTTTTCTATAGTAAATTTTTCAAAAAATAATTTTTTACTGTCGCAAATTTTAAATACGCCAGGGATTGCCTTTTCTACAGTAAATTTTTCAAAAAATAATTTTTTACTGTCGCAAATTTTAATTACGCCAGGGATTGCCTTTTCTATAGTAAATTTTTCAAAAATTAATTTTTTACTGTCGCAAATTTTAAATACGCCAGGGATTGCCTTTTCTATAGTAAATTTTGCAAAAAAAAATAATTTTTTACTGTCGCAAATTTTAATTGCGCCAGGGATTGCATTTTCTACAGTAAATTTTTCAAAAAATAATTTTTTACTGTCGCAAATTTTAATTGCGCCAGGGATTGCCTTTTCTATAGTAAATTTTTCAAAAAATAATTTTTTACTGTCGCAAATTTTAAATACGCCAGGGATTGCCTTTTCTATAGTAAATTTTTCACAAATTAATTTTTTACTTTCGCAAATTTTAAATACGCCAGGGATTGCCTTTTCTATAGTAAATTTTTCAAAAACTATTTTTTTACTGTCGCTAATTTTAATTACGCCAGGGATTGCCTTTTGTATAGTAAATTATTCAAAAAATAATTTTTTACTGTCGCAAGTTTTAATTGCGCCAGGGATTGCCTTTTCTACAGTAAATTTTTCAAAAAATTATTTTTTACTGTCACAAATTTTAAATACGCCAGGGATTGCCTTTTCTATAGTAAATTTTTCAAAAAATAATTTTTTACTGTCGCAAATTTTAATTACGGCAAGGACTGCCTTAACATAGTAAATTTTTCACAAATTAATTTTTTACTGTCGCAAATTTTAAATACGCCAGGGATTGCCTTTTCTATAGTAAATTTTTCAAAATTTAATTTTATACTGTCGCAAATTTTAACTGCGCCAGGGATTGCCTTTTCTACAGTAAATTTTTCAAAAAATAATTTTCTACTGTCGCAAATTTTAATTGCGCCAGGGATTGCCTTTTCTATAGTAAAATTGTCAAAAACTAATTTTTTTTACTGTCGCAAGTTTTAATTACGCCAGGGATTGCCTTTTCTATAGTAAATTTTGCAAAAAATAATTTTTTACTGTCGCAAATTTTAATTACGCCAGGGATTGACTTTTCTATAGTAAATTTTTCAAAAATTAATTTTTTACTGTCGCAAATTTTAATTACGGCAAGGATTGCCTTAACATAGTAAATTTTTCACAAATTAATTTTTTACTGTCGCAAATTTTAAATACGCCAGGGATTGCCTTTTCTATAGTAAATTTTTCAAAATTTAATTTTATACTGTCGCAAATTTTAATTGCGCCAGGGATTGCCTTTTCTACAGTAAATTTTTCAAAAAATAATTTTCTACTGTCGCAAATTTTAATTGGGCCAGGGATTGCCTTTTCTATAGTAAAATTGTCAAAAACTAATTTTTTTTACTGTCGCAAGTTTTAATTACGCCAGGGATTGCCTTTTCTATAGTAAATTTTGCAAAAAATAATTTTTTACTGTCGCAAATTTTAATTACGCCAGGGATTGACTTTTCTATAGTAAATTGTTCAAAAATTAATTTTTTACTGTCGCAAATTTTAAATACGCCAGGGATTGCCTTTTCTATAGTAAATTTTTCAAAAATTAATTTTTTACTGTCGCAAATTTTAATTTCGCCAGGGATTGCCTTTTCTATAGTAAATTTTTCAAAAAATAATTTTTTACTGTCGCAAATTTTAATTACGCCAGGGATTGCCTTTTCTATAGTAAATTTTTCAAAATTTAATTTTTTACTGTCGCAAATTTTAATTACGCCAAGGATTGCCTTTTTCTATAGTAAATTTTTCAAAATTTAATATTATACTGTCGCAAATTTTAATTGCGCCAGGGATTGCCTTTTCTATAGTAAATTTTTCAAAAAATAATTTTTTACTGTCGCAAATTTTAATTGCGCCAGGGATTGCCTTTTCTACAGTAAAGTTTTCAAAAAATTATTTTTTACTGTCGCAAATTTTAATAACGCCAGAGATTGCCTTTTCTATAGTAAATTTTTCAAAAATTAATTTTTTACTATCGCAAATTTTAATTACGGCAGGGATTGCCTTTTCTATAGTAAATTATTCAAAAAATAATTTTTTACTGTCGCAAATTTTAATAGCGCCAGGGATTGCCTTTTCTATAGTAAATTTTTCAAAAAATAATTTTCTACTGTCGCAAATTTTAATTGCGCCAGGGATTGCCTTTTCTATAGTAAATTATTAAAAAAATAATTTTTTACTGTCGCAAATTTTAATTACGCCAGGGATTGCCTTTTCTATAGTAAATTTTGCAAAAAATAATTTTTTACTGTCGCAAATTTTAATTGCGGCAGGGATTGCCTTTTCTATAGTAAATTTTTCAAAATTTAATTTTATATTTTCGCAAATTTTAAATCCGCCAGGGATTGACTTTTCTATAGTAAATTTTTCAAAAACTAATTTTTTACTGTCGCAAATTTTAATTGCGCCAGGATTGCCTTTTCTATAGTAAATTTTTCACAAATTAATTTTTTGCTGTCGCAAATTTTAATTTCGCCAGGGATTGCCTTTTCTATAGTAAATTATTAAAAAAATAATTTTTTACTGTCGCAAATTTTAATTACGCCAGGGATTGCCTTTTCTATAGTTAATTTTGCAAAAAATAATTTTTTACTGTCGCAAATTGTAATTGCGCCAGGAATTGCCTTTACTATAGTAAATTTTTCAAAAAATAATTTTCTACTGTCGCAAATTTTAATTGCGCCAGGGATTGCCTTTTCTATGGTAAATTTTGCAAAAAAATAATTTTTTTACTGTCGCAAATTTTAATTGCGCCACGAATTGCCTTTCTATAGTAAATTTTTCAAAAATTAATTTTTTACTGTCGCAAATTTTAATTACGCCAGGGTTTGCCTTTTCTATAGTAAATTTTTCGCAAATTAATTTTTTACTGTCGCAAATTTTAAATACGCCAGGGGATTGCCTTTTCTATAGTAAATTTTTCAAAATTAATTTTTTACTGTCGCAAATTTTAAATCCGCCAGGGATTGCCTTTTCTATAGTAAATTTTTCAAAAAATAATTTTTTACTGTCGCAATTTTAATTGCACCAGGATTGCCTTTTCTACAGTAAATTTTTAAAAAAATAATTTTCTACTGTCGCAAATTTTAATTGCGCCAGGGATTGCCTTTTCTACAGTAAATTTTTCAAAAAATAATTTTTTACTGTCGCAAATTTTGAATTGCGCCAGGGATTGCCTTTTCTATATTAAATTATTCACAAATTAATTTTTTACTGTCGCAAATTTTAATTGCGCCAGGGATTGCCTTTTCTACAGTAAATTTTGCAAAAAAAAAATAATTTTTTACTGTCGCAAATTTTAACTGCGCCAGGGATTGCCTTTTCTACAGTAAATTTTTCAAAAAAATAATTTTTTACTGTCGCAAATTTTAATTGCGCCAGGGATTGCCTTTTCTATAGTAAATTTTTCAAAAATAATTTTTTACTGTCGCAACTTTTAATTACGCCAGGGATTGCCTTTTGTATAGTAAATTATTCAAAAAATAATTTTTTACTGTCGCAAGTTTTAATTGCGCCAGGGATTGCCTTTTCTACAGTAAATTTTTCAAAAAATAATTTTTTACTCTCACAAATTTTAAATACGCCAGGGATTGCCTTTTCTATAGTAAATTTTTCAAAAAATAATTTTTTACTGTCCCAAATTTTTAATTACGGCAAGGACTGCCTTAACATAGTAAATTTTTCACAAATTAATTTTTTACTGTCGCAAATTTTAAATACGCCAGGGATTGCCTTTTCTATAGTAAATTTTTCAAAATTTAATTTTATACTGTCGCAAATTTTAATTGCGCCAGGGATTGCCTTTTCTACAGTAAATTTTTCAAAAAATAATTTTCTACTGTCGCAAATTTTAATTGCGCCAGGGATTGCCTTTTCTATAGTAAAATTGTCAAAACTAATTTTTTTTACTGTCGCAAGTTTTAATTACGCCAGGGATTGCCTTTTCTATAGTAAATTTTGCAAAAAATAATTTTTTACTGTCGCAAATTTTAATTACGCCAGGGATTGACTTTTCTATAGTAAATTTTTCAAAAATTAATTTTTTACTGTCGCAAATTTTAAATACGCCAGGGATTGCCTTTTCTATAGTAAATTTTTCAAAATTAATTTTTTACTGTCGCAAATTTTTAATCCGCCAGGGATTGCCTTTTCTATAGTAAATTTTTCAAAAAATAATTTTTTACTGTCGCAAATTTTAATTACGCCAGGGATTGCCTTTTCTATAGTAAATTTTTCACAAATTAATTTTTTACTGTCGCAAATTTTAAATACGCCAGGGATTGCATTTTCTATAGTATATTTTTCACAAATTAATTTTTTACTGTCGCAAATTTTAATTACGCCAGGGTTTGCCTTTTTCTATAATAAATTTTTCACAAATTAATTTTTTACTGTCGCAAATTTTAAATACGCCAGGGATTGCCTTTTCTATAGTAAATTTTTCAAAAATTAATTTTTTACTGTCGCAAATTTTAAATCCGCCAGGGATTGCCTTTTCTATAGTAAATTTTTCAAAAAATAATTTTTTACTGTCGCAAATATTAATTGCGCCAGGGATTGCCTTTTCTATAGTAAATTTTGCAAAAAATAATTTTTTACTGTCGCAAATTTTAAATACGCCAGGGATTGCCTTTTCTACAGTAAATTTTTCAAAAAATAATTTTTTACTGTCGCAAATTTTAATTACACCAGGGATTGCCTTTTCTATAGTAAATTTTTCAAAAATTAATTTTTACTGTCGCAAATTTTAAATACGCCAGGGATTGCCTTTTCTATAGTAAATTTTTCAATAATTAATTTTTTACTGTCGCAAATTTAAATCCGCCAGGGATTGCCTTTTCTATAGTAAATTTTTCAAAAAATAATTTTTTACTGTCGCAAATTTTAATTACGCCAGGGATTGCCTTTTCTATAGTAAATTTTTCACAAATTAATTTTTTACTGTCGCAAATTTTAAATACGCCAGGGATTGCCTTTTCTATAGTAAATTTTTCAAAAACTATTTTTTTACTGTCGCAAATTTTAATTACGCCAGGGATTGCCTTTTCTATAATAAATTATTCAAAAAAATAATTTTTTACTGTCGCAAGTTTTAATTGCGCCAGGGATTGCCTTTTCTACAGTAAATTTTTCAAAAAATAATTTTTTACTGTCACAAAATTTTAAATACGCCAGCGATTGCCTTTTCTATAGTAAATTTTTCAAAAAATAATTTTTTACTGTCGCAAATTTGAATTTCGCCAGGGATTGCCTTTTCTATAGTAAATTTCTCAAAAAATTATTTTTTACTGTCGCAAATTTTAATTACGCCAGGGATCGCCTTTTCTATAGTAAATTTTTCAAAAAATAATTTTTTACTGTCGCAAATTTTAATTGCGCCAGGGATTGCCTTTTCTATAGTAAATTTTTAAAAAAAATAATTTTCTACTGTCGCAAATTTTAATTGAGCCAGGGATTGCCCTTTCCACAGTAAATTTTTCAAAAAATAATTTTACTGTCGCAAATTTTAATTGCGCCAGGGATTGCCTTTTCTATAGTAAATTATTCACAAATTAATTTTTTACTGTCGCAAATTTTAATTGCGCCAGGGATTGCCTTTTCTATAGTAAATTTTGCAAAAAAAAATAATTTTTTACTGTCGCAAATTTTAATTGCGCCAGGGATTGCATTTTCTACAGTAAATTTTTCAAAAAATAATTTTTTACTGTCGCAAATTTTAATTGCGCCAGGGATTGCCTTTTCTATAGTAAATTTTTCAAAAAATAATTTTTTACTGTCGCAAATTTTAAATACGCCAGGGATTGCCTTTTCTACAGTAAATTTTTCAAAAAATAATTTTTTACTGTCGCAAATTTTAATTACGCCAGGGATTGCCTTTTCTATAGTAAATTTTTCAAAAAATAATTTTTTACTGTCGCAAATTTTAAATACGCCAGGGATTGCCTTTTCTACAGTAAATTTTTCAAAAAATAATTTTTTACTGTCGCAAATTTTAATTACGCCAGGGATTGCCTTTTCTATAGTAAATTTTTCAAAAATTAATTTTTTACTGTCGCAAATTTTAAATACGCCAGGGATTGCCTTTTCTATAGTAAATTTTGCAAAAAAAAATAATTTTTTACTGTCGCAAATTTTAATTGCGCCAGGGATTGCATTTTCTACAGTAAATTTTTCAAAAAATAATTTTTTACTGTCGCAAATTTTAATTGCGCCAGGGATTGCCTTTTCTATAGTAAATTTTTCAAAAAATAATTTTTTACTGTCGCAAATTTTAAATACGCCAGGGATTGCCTTTTCTACAGTAAATTTTTCAAAAAATAATTTTTTACTGTCGCAAATTTTAATTACGCCAGGGATTGCCTTTTCTATAGTAAATTTTTCAAAAATTAATTTTTTACTGTCGCAAATTTTAAATACGCCAGGGATTGCCTTTTCTATAGTAAATTTTTCACAAATTAATTTTTTACTTTCGCAAATTTTAAATACGCCAGGGATTGCCTTTTCTATAGTAAATTTTTCAAAAACTATTTTTTTACTGTCGCTAATTTTAATTACGCCAGGGATTGCCTTTTGTATAGTAAATTATTCAAAAAATAATTTTTTACTGTCGCAAGTTTTAATTGCGCCAGGGATTGCCTTTTCTACAGTAAATTTTTCAAAAAATAATTTTTTACTGTCACAAATTTTAAATACGCCAGGGATTGCCTTTTCTATAGTAAATTTTTCAAAAAATAATTTTTTACTGTCGCAAATTTTAATTACGGCAAGGACTGCCTTAACATAGTAAATTTTTCACAAATTAATTTTTTACTGTCGCAAATTTTAAATACGCCAGGGATTGCCTTTTCTATAGTAAATTTTTCAAAATTTAATTTTATACTGTCGCAAATTTTAATTGCGCCAGGGATTGCCTTTTCTACAGTAAATTTTTCAAAAAATAATTTTCTACTGTCGCAAATTTTAATTGCGCCAGGGATTGCCTTTTCTATAGTAAAATTGTCAAAAACTAATTTTTTTTACTGTCGCAAGTTTTAATTACGCCAGGGATTGCCTTTTCTATAGTAAATTTTGCAAAAAATAATTTTTTACTGTCGCAAATTTTAATTACGCCAGGGATTGACTTTTCTATAGTAAATTTTTCAAAAATTAATTTTTTACTGTCGCAAATTTTAATTACGGCAAGGATTGCCTTAACATAGTAAATTTTTCACAAATTAATTTTTTACTGTCGCAAATTTTAAATACGCCAGGGATTGCCTTTTCTATAGTAAATTTTTCAAAATTTAATTTTATACTGTCGCAAATTTTAATTGCGCCAGGGATTGCCTTTTCTACAGTAAATTTTTCAAAAAATTATTTTCTACTGTCGCAAATTTTAATTGGGCCAGGGATTGCCTTTTCTATAGTAAAATTGTCAAAAACTAATTTTTTTTACTGTCGCAAGTTTTAATTACGCCAGGGATTGCCTTTTCTATAGTAAATTTTGCAAAAAATAATTTTTTACTGTCGCAAATTTTAATTACGCCAGGGATTGACTTTTCTATAGTAAATTGTTCAAAAATTAATTTTTTACTGTCGCAAATTTTAAATACGCCAGGGATTGCCTTTTTATAGTAAATTTTTCAAAAATTAATTTTTTACTGTCGCAAATTTTAATTTCGCCAGGGATTGCCTTTTCTATAGTAAATTTTTCAAAAAATAATTTTTTACTGTCGCAAATTTTAATTACGCCAGGGATTGCCTTTTCTATAGTAAATTTTTCAAAATTTAATTTTTTACTGTCGCAAATTTTAATTACGCCAAGGATTGCCTTTTCTATAGTAAATTTTTCAAAATTTAATATTATACTGTCGCAAATTTTAATTGCGCCAGGGATTGCCTTTTCTATAGTAAATTTTTCAAAAAATAATTTTTTACTGTCGCAAATTTTAATTGCGCCAGGGATTGCCTTTTCTACAGTAAAGTTTTCAAAAAATTATTTTTTACTGTCGCAAATTTTAATAACGCCAGAGATTGCCTTTTCTATAGTAAATTTTTCAAAAATTAATTTTTTACTATCGCAAATTTTAATTACGGCAGGGATTGCCTTTTCTATAGTAAATTATTCAAAAAATAATTTTTTACTGTCGCAAATTTTAATAGCGCCAGGGATTGCCTTTTCTATAGTAAATTTTTCAAAAAATAATTTTCTACTGTCGCAAATTTTAATTGCGCCAGGGATTGCCTTTTCTATAGTAAATTATTAAAAAAATAATTTTTTACTGTCGCAAATTTTAATTACGCCAGGGATTGCCTTTTCTATAGTAAATTTTGCAAAAAATAATTTTTTACTGTCGCAAATTTTAATTGCGGCAGGGATTGCCTTTTCTATAGTAAATTTTTCAAAATTTAATTTTATATTTTCGCAAATTTTAAATCCGCCAGGGATTGACTTTTCTATAGTAAATTTTTCAAAAACTAATTTTTTACTGTCGCAAATTTTAATTGCGCCAGGGATTGCCTTTTCTATAGTAAATTTTTCACAAATTAATTTTTTGCTGTCGCAAATTTTAATTTCGCCAAGGATTGCCTTTTCTATAGTAAATTATTAAAAAAATAATTTTTTACTGTCGCAAATTTTAATTACGCCAGGGATTGCCTTTTCTATAGTTAATTTTGCAAAAAATAATTTTTTACTGTCGCAAATTGTAATTGCGCCAGGAATTGCCTTTACTATAGTAAATTTTTCAAAAAATAATTTTCTACTGTCGCAAATTTTAATTGCGCCAGGGATTGCCTTTTCTATGGTAAATTTTGCAAAAAAATAATTTTTTACTGTCGCAAATTTTAATTGCGCCACGAATTGCCTTTTCTATAGTAAATTTTTCAAAATTAATTTTTTACTGTCGCAAATTTTAATTACGCCAGGGTTTGCCTTTTCTATAGTAAATTTTTCGCAAATTAATTTTTTACTGTCGCAAATTTTAAATACGCCAGGGATTGCCTTTTCTATAGTAAATTTTTCAAAAATTAATTTTTTACTGTCGCAAATTTTAAATCCGCCAGGGATTGCCTTTTCTATAGTAAATTTTTCAAAAAATAATTTTTTACTGTCGCAATTTTAATTGCACCAGGGATTGCCTTTTCTACAGTAAATTTTTAAAAAAATAATTTTCTACTGTCGCAAATTTTAATTGCGCCAGGGATTGCCTTTTCTACAGTAAATTTTTCAAAAAATAATTTTTTACTGTCGCAAATTTTAATTGCGCCAGGGATTGCCTTTTCTATATTAAATTATTCACAAATTAATTTTTTACTGTCGCAAATTTTAATTGCGCCAGGGATTGCCTTTTCTACAGTAAATTTTGCAAAAAAAAATAATTTTTTACTGTCGCAAATTTTAACTGCGCCAGGGATTGCCTTTTCTACAGTAAATTTTTCAAAAAATAATTTTTTACTGTCGCAAATTTTAATTGCGCCAGGGATTGCCTTTTCTATAGTAAATTTTTCAAAAAATAATTTTTTACTGTCGCAACTTTTAATTACGCCAGGGATTGCCTTTTCTATAGTAAATTATTCAAAAAATAATTTTTTACTGTCGCAAATTTTAATTACGGCAAGGATTGCCTTAATATAGTAAATTTTTCACAAATTGATTTTTTACTGTCGCAAATTTGAAATACGCCAGGGATTGCCTTTTCTATAGTAAATTTTTCAAAATTTAATTTTATACTGTCGCAAATTTTAATTGCGCCAGGGATTGCCTTTTCTACAGTAAATTTTTCAAAAAATAATTTTCTACTGTCGCAAATTTTAATTGCGCCTGGGATTGCCTTTTCTATAGTAAATTTGTCAAAAACTAATTTTTTTTACTGTCGCAAGTTTTAATTACGCCAGGGATTGCCTTTTCTATAGTAAATTTTGCAAAAAATAATTTTTTACTGTCGCAAATTTTAAATACGCCAGGGATTGCCTTTTCTATAGTAAATTTTTCAAAAATTAATTTTTTACTGTCGCAAATTTTAAATCCGCCAGGGGATTGCCTTTTCTATAGTAAATTTTTCAAAAAATAATTTTTTACTGTCGCAATTTTAATTGCGCCAGGGATTGCCTTTTCTACAGTAAATTTTTAAAAAAATAATTTTCTACTGTCGCAAATTTTAATTGCGCCAGGGATTGCCTTTTCTATAGTATATTTTGCAAAAAAAAATAATTTTTTACTGTCGCAAATTTTAACTGCGCCAGGGATTGCCTTTTCTACAGTAAATTTTTCAAAAAATAATTTTTTACTGTCGCAAATTTTAATTGCGCCAGGGATTGCCTTTTCTATAGTAAATTTTTCAAAAAATAATTTTTTACTGTCGCAACTTTTAATTACGCCAGGGATTGCCTTTTCTATAGTAAATTATTCAAAAAATAATTTTTTACTGTCGCAAATTTTAATTACGGCAAGGATTGCCTTAATATAGTAAATTTTTCACAAATTAATTTTTTACTGTCGCAAATTTTAAATACGCCAGGGATTGCCTTTTCTATAGTAAATTTTTCAAAATTTAATTTTATACTGTCGCAAATTTTAATTGCGCCAGGGATTGCCTTTTCTACAGTAAATTTTTCAAAAAATAATTTTCTACTGTCGCAAATTTTAATTGCGCCAGGGATTGCCTTTTCTATAGTAAATTTGTCAAAAACTAATTTTTTTTACTGTCGCAAGTTTTAATTACGCCAGGGATTGCCTTTTCTATAGTAAATTTTGCAAAAAATAATTTTTTACTGTCGCAAATTTTAAATACGCCAGGGATTGCCTTTTCTATAGTAAATTTTTCAAAAATTAATTTTTTACTGTCGCAAATTTTAATTGCGCCAGGGATTGCGTTTTCTACAGTAAATTTTTAAAAAAATAATTTTCTACTGTCGCAAATTTTAATTGCGCCAGGGATTGCCTTTTCTATAGTATATTTTGCAAAAAAAAATAATTTTTTACTGTCGCAAATTTTAACTGCGCCAGGGATTGCCTTTTCTACGGTAAATTTTTCAAAAAATAATTTTTTACTGTCGCAAATTTTAATTGCGCCAGGGATTGCCTTTTCTATAGTAAATTTTTCAAAAAATAATTTTTTACTGTCGCAACTTTTAATTACGCCAGGGATTGCCTTTTCTATAGTAAATTATTCAAAAAATAATTTTTTACTGTCGCAAATTTTAATTACGGCAAGGATTGCCTTAATATAGTAAATTTTTCACAAATTAATTTTTTACTGTCGCAAATTTTAAATACGCCAGGGATTGCCTTTTCTATAGTAAATTTTTCAAAATTTAATTTTATACTGTCGCAAATTTTAATTGCGCCAGGGATTGTCTTTTCTACAGTAAATTTTTCAAAAAATAATTTTCTACTGTCGCAAATTTTAATTGCGCCAGGGATTGCCTTTTCTATAGTAAATTTGTCAAAAACTAATTTTTTTTACTGTCGCAAGTTTTAATTAAGCCAGGGATTGCCTTTTCTATAGTAAATTTTGCAAAAAATAATTTTTTACTGTCGTAAATTTTAAATACGCCAGGGATTGCCTTTTCTATAGTAAATTTTTCAAAAATTAATTTTTTACTGTCGCAAATTTTAAATCCGCCAGGGATTGCCTTTTCTATAGTAAATTTTTCAAAAAATAATTTTTTACTGTCGCAATTTTAATTGCGCCAGGGATTGCCTTTTCTACAGTAAATTTTTAAAAAAATAATTTTCTACTGTCGCAAATTTTAATTGCGCCAGGGATTGCCTTTTCTACAGTAAATTTTTCAAAAAATAATTTTTTACTGTCGCAAATTTTAATTGCGCCAGGGATTGCCTTTTCTATATTAAATTATTCACAAATTAATTTTTTACTGTCGCAAATTTTAATTGCGCCAGGGATTGCCTTTTCTATAGTAAATTTTGCAAAAAAAAATAATTTTTTACTGTCGCAAATTTTAACTGCGCCAGGGATTGCCTTTTCTACAGTAAATTTTTCAAAAAATAATTTTTTACTGTCGCAAATTTTAATTGCGCCAGGGATTGCCTTTTCTATAGTAAATTTTTCAAAAAATAATTTTTTACTGTCGCAACTTTTAATTACGCCAGGGATTACCTTTTCTATAGTAAATTATTCAAAAAATAATTTTTTACTGTCGCAAATTTTAATTACGGCAAGGATTGCCTTAATATAGTAAATTTTTCACAAATTAATTTTTTACTGTCGCAAATTTTAAATACGCCAGGGATTGCCTTTTCTATAGTAAATTTTTCAAAATTTAATTTTATACTGTCGCAAATTTTAATTGCGCCAGGGATTGCCTTTTCTACAGTAAATTTTTCAAAAAATAATTTTCTACAGTCGCAAATTTTAATTGCGCCAGGGATTGCCTTTTCTATAGTAAATTTGTCAAAAACTAATTTTTTTTACTGTCGCAAGTTTTAATTACGCCAGGGATTGCCTTTTCTATAGTAAATTTTGCAAAAAATAATTTTTTACTGTCGCAAATTTTAATTACGCCAGGGATTGCCTTTCTATAGTAAATTTTTCAAAAATTAATTTTTTACTCTCGCAAATTTTAAATACGCCAGGGATTGCCTTTTCTATAGTAAATTTTTCAAAAATTAATTTTTTGCTGTCGCAAATTTTAATTTCGCCAGGGATTGCCTTTTCTATAGTAAATTTTTCAAAAAATAATTTTCTACTGTCGCAAATTTTAATTGCGCCAGGGATTGCCTTTTCTATAGTAAATTTTTCAAAAAATAATTTTTTACTGTCGCAAATTTTAATTGCGCCAGGGATTGCCTTTTCTCTAGTAAATTTTTCAAAAAATAATTTTATACTGTCGCAAATTTGAAATACGCCAGGGATTGCCTTTTTATAGTAAATTATTCAAAAAATATTTTTTTACTGTCGCAAATTTTAAATACGCCAGGGATTGCCTTTTCTATAGTAAATTTTTCAAAATTTAATTTTATACTGTCGCAAATTTTAAATACGCTAGGGATTGCCTTTTCTATAGTTAATTATTCAAAAAATAATTTTTAACTGTCGCAAATTTTAAATACCCCAGGGATTGCCTTTTCTATAGTAAATTTTTCAAAATTTAATTTTATACTGTCGCAAATTTTAATTGCGCCAGGTATTGCCTTTTCTACAGTAAATTTTTCAAAAAATTATTTTTTACTGTCGCAAATTTTAATTACGCCAGGGATTGCCTTTTCCATAGTATATTTTTCAAAAATTAATTTTTTACTGTCGCAAATTTTAATTACGGCAGGGATTGCCTTTTCTATAGTAAATTATTCAAAAAATAATTTTTTACTGTCGCAAATTTTAATAGCGCCAGGGATTGCCTTTTCTATAGTAAATTTTTCAAAAAATAATTTTCTACTGTCGCAAATTTTAATTGCGCCAGGGATTGCCTTTTCTATAGTAAATTATTCAAAAAATAATTTTTTACTGTCGCAAATTTTAATTACGCCAGGGATTGCCTTTTCTATAGTAAATTTTGCAAAAAATAATTTTTTACTGTCGCAAATTTTAATTGCGCCAGGGATTGCCTTTTCTATAGTAAATTTTTCAAAATTTAATTTTATATTGTCGCAAATTTTAAATACGCCAAGGATTGACTTTTCTATAGTAAATTTTTCAAAAACTAATTTTTTACTGTCGCAATTTTTAATTGCGCCAGGGATTGCCTTTTCTATAGTAAATTTTTCACAAATTAATTTTTTGCTGTCGCAAATTTTAGTTTCGCCAGGGATTGCCTTTTCTATAGTAAATTATTCAAAAAATAATTTTTTACTGTCGCAAATTTTAAATTCGCCAGGGATTGCCTTTTCTATAGTAAATTTTTCAAAAAATAATTTTTTACTGTCGCAAATTTTAATTGCGCCAGGGATTGCCTTTTTTATAGTAAATTTTTCAAAAAATAATTTTCTACTGTCGCAAATTTTAATTGCGCCAGGGATTGCCTTTTCTATAGTAAATTTTGCAAAAAAAATAATTTTTTACTGTCGCAAATTTTAATTGCGCCAGGGATTGTCTTTTCTATAGTAAATTTTTCAAAAATTAATTTTTTACTGTCGCAAATTTTAATTACGCCAGGGTTTGCCTTTTCTATAGTAAATTTTTCACAAATTAATTTTTTACTGTCGCAAATTTTAAATACGCCAGGGATTGCCTTTTCTATAGTAAATTTTTCAAAAATTAATTTTTTACTGTCGCAAATTTTAAATCCGCCAGGGATTGCCTTTTCTATAGTAAATTTTTCAAAAAATAATTTTTTACTGTCGCAAATTTTAATTGCGCCAGGGATTGCCTTTTCTATAGTAAATTTTTCAAAAAGTAATTTTCTACTGTCGCAAATTTTAACTGCGCCAGGGATTGCCATTTCTACAGTAAATTTTTCAAAAAATAATTTTTTACTGTCGCAAATTTTAATTGCGCCAGGGATTGCCTTTTCTATAGTAAATTATTCACAAATTAATTTTTTATTGTCGCAAATTTTAATTGCCCCAGGGATTGCCTTTTCTATAGTAAATTTTGCAAAAAAAATAATTTTTTACTGTCGCAAATTTTAACTGCGCCAGGGATTGCCTTTTCTACAGTAAATTTTTCAAAAAATAATTTTTTACTGTAGCAAATTTTAATTGCGCCAGGGATTGCCTTTTCTATAGTAAATTTTTCAAAAAATAATTTTTTACTGTCGCAAATTTTAAATACGCCAGGGATTGCCTTTTCTATAGTAAATTTTTCAAAAATTAATTTTTTACTGTCGCAAATTTTTAATCCGCCAGGGATTGCCTTTTCTATAGTAAATTTTTCAAAAAATAATTGTTTACTGTCGCAAATTTTAATTACGCCAGGGATTGCCTTTTCTATAGTAAATTTTTCAAAATTTAATTTTTTACTGTCGCAAATTTTAATTACGCCAAGGATTGCCTTTTCTATAGTAAATTTTTCAAAAAATAATTTTTTACTGTCGCAAATTTTAATTGCGCCAGGGATTGCCTTTTCTATAGTAAATTTTTCACAAATTAATTTTTTGCTGTCGCAAATTTTAATTTCGCCAGGGATTGCCTTTTCTATAGTAAATTATTCAAAAAATAATTTTTTACTGTCGCAAATTTTAATTACGCCAGGGATTGCCTTTTCTATAGTAAATTTTGCAAAAAATAATTTTTTACTGTCGCAAATTTTAATTGCGCCAGGGATTGCCTTTTCTATAGTAAATTTTTCAAAATTTAATTTTATATTGTCGCAAATTTTAAATACGCCAAGGATTGACTTTTCTATAGTAAATTTTTCAAAAACTAATTTTTTACTGTCGCAATTTTTAATTGCGCCAGGGATTGCCTTTTCTATAGTAAATTTTTCACAAATTAATTTTTTGCTGTCGCAAATTTTAGTTTCGCCAGGGATTGCCTTTTCTATAGTAAATTATTCAAAAAATAATTTTTTACTGTCGCAAATTTTAAATTCGCCAGGGATTGCCTTTTCTATAGTAAATTATTCACAAATTAATTTTTTACTGTCGCAAATTTTAATTGCCCCAGGGATTGCCTTTTCTATAGTAAATTTTGCAAAAAAAATAATTTTTTACTGTCGCAAATTTTAACTGCGCCAGGGATTGCCTTTTCTACAGTAAATTTTTCAAAAAATAATTGTTTACTGTCGCAAATTTTAATTACGCCAGGGATTGCCTTTTCTATAGTAAATTTTTCAAAATTTAATTTTTTACTGTCGCAAATTTTAATTACGCCAAGGATTGCCTTTTCTATAGTAAATTTTTCAAAAAATAATTTTTTACTGTCGCAAATTTTAATTGCGCCAGGGATTGCCTTTCCTATAGTAAATTTTTCACAAATTAATTTTTTGCTGTCGCAAATTTTAATTTCGCCAGGGATTGCCTTTTCTATAGTAAATTATTCAAAAAATAATTTTTTACTGTCGCAAATTTTAAATTCGCCAGGGATTGCCTTTTCTATAGTAAATTTTGCAAAAAAATATTTTTTTACTGTCGCAAATTTTAAATTCGCCAGGGATTGCCTTTTCTACAGTAAATTTTTCAAAAATATTTTTCTACTGTCGCAAATTTTAATTGCGCCAGGGATTGCCTTTTCTATAGTAAATTTTTCACAAATTAATTTTTTACTGTCGCAAATTTTAAATACGCCAGGGATTGCCTTTTCTATAGTAAATTATTCAAAAAATAATTTTTTTCTGTCGCAAATTTTAATTGCGCCAGGGATTGCCTTTTCTCTAGTAAATTTTTCAAAAAATAATTTTATACTGTCGCAAATTTGAAATACGCCAGGGATTGCCTTTTTATAGTAAATTATTCAAAAAATATTTTTTTACTGTCGCAAATTTTAAATACGCCAGGGATTGCCTTTTCTATAGTAAATTTTTCAAAATTTAATTTTATACTGTCGCCAATTTTAAATACGCTAGGGATTGCCTTTTCTATAGTAAATTATTCAAAAAATAATTTTTTACTGTCGCAAATTTTAAATACCCCAGGGATTGCCTTTTCTATAGTAAATTTTTCAAAATTTAATTTTATACTGTCGCAAATTTTAATTGCGCCAGGGATTGCCTTTTCTACAGTAAATTTTTCAAAAAATTATTTTTTACTGTCGCAAATTTTAATTACGCCAGGGATTGCCTTTTCTATAGTAAATTTTTCAAAAATTAATTTTTTACTGTCGCAAATTTTAATTACGCCAGGGATTGCCTTTTCTATAGTAAATTTTGCAAAAAATAATTTTTTACTGTCGCAAATTTTAATTGCGCCAGGGATTGCCTTTTCTATAGTAAATTTTTCAAAATTTAATTTTATATTGTCGCAAATTTTAAATACGCCAAGGATTGACTTTTCTATAGTAAATTTTTCAAAAACTAATTTTTTACTGTCGCAATTTTTAATTGCGCCATGGATTGCCTTTTCTATAGTAAATTTTTCACAAATTAATTTTTTGCTGTCGCAAATTTTAGTTTCGCCAGGGATTGCCTTTTCTATAGTAAATTATTCAAAAAATAATTTTTTACTGTCGCAAATTTTAAATTCGCCAGGGATTGCCTTTTCTATAGTAAATTTTTCAAAAAATAATTTTTTACTGTCGCAAATTTTAATTGCGCCAGGGATTGCCTTTTTTATAGTAAATTTTTCAAAAAATAATTTTCTACTGTCGCAAATTTTAATTGCGCCAGGGATTGCCTTTTCTATAGTAAATTTTGCAAAAAAAATAATTTTTTACTGTCGCAAATTTTAATTGCGCCCGGGATTGTCTTTTCTATAGTAAATTTTTCAAAAATTAATTTTTTACTGTCGCAAATTTTAATTACGCCAGGGATTGCCTTTTCTATAGTAAATTTTTCACAAATTAATTTTTTACTGTCGCAAATTTTAAATACGCCAGGGATTGCCTTTTCTATAGTAAATTTTTCAAAAATTAATTTTTTACTGTATGCAAATTTTAAATCCGCCAGGGATTGCCTTTTCTATAGTAAATTTTTCAAAAAATAATTTTTTACTGTCGCAAATTTTAATTGCGCCAGGGATTGCCTTTTCTATAGTAAATTTTTCAAAAAGTAATTTTCTACTGTCGCAAATTTTAACTGCGCCAGGGATTGCCATTTCTACAGTAAATTTTTCAAAAAATAATTTTTTACTGTCGCAAATTTTAATTGCGCCAGGGATTGCCTTTTCTATAGTAAATTATTCACAAATTAATTTTTTACTGTCGCAAATTTTAATTGCCCCAGGGATTGCCTTTTCTATAGTAAATTTTGCAAAAAAAATAATTTTTTACTGTCGCAAATTTTAACTGCGCCAGGGATTGCCTTTTCTACAGTAAATTTTTCAAAAAATAATTTTTTACTGTAGCAAATTTTAATTGCGCCAGGGATTGCCTTTTCTATAGTAAATTTTTCAAAAAATAATTTTTTACTGTCGCAAATTTTAAATACGCCAGGGATTGCCTTTTCTATAGTAAATTTTTCAAAAATTAATTTTTTACTGTCGCAAATTTTTAATCCGCCAGGGATTGCTTTTCTATAGTAAATTTTTCAAAAAATAATTGTTTACTGTCGCAAATTTTAATTACGCCAGGGATTGCCTTTTCTATAGTAAATTTTTCAAAATTTAATTTTTTACTGTCGCAAATTTTAATTACGCCAAGGATTGCCTTTTCTATAGTAAATTTTTCAAAAAATAATTTTTTACTGTCGCAAATTTTAATTGCGCCAGGTATTGCCTTTTCTATAGTAAATTTTTCACAAATTAATTTTTTGCTGTCGCAAATTTTAATTTCGCCAGGGATTGCCTTTTCTATAGTAAATTATTCAAAAAATAATTTTTTACTGTCGCAAATTTTAATTACGCCAGGGATTGCCTTTTCTATAGTAAATTTTGCAAAAAATAATTTTTTACTGTCGCAAATTTTAATTGCGCCAGGGATTGCCTTTTCTATAGTAAATTTTTCAAAATTTAATTTTATATTGTCGCAAATTTTAAATACGCCAAGGATTGACTTTTCTATAGTAAATTTTTCAAAAACTAATTTTTTACTGTCGCAATTTTTAATTGCGCCAG
The DNA here is from genome assembly GCA_963930735.1 of Dioctria linearis. Lineage (NCBI taxonomy): Eukaryota > Metazoa > Arthropoda > Insecta > Diptera > Asilidae > Dioctria > Dioctria linearis. The sequence continues at coordinate 106,465 of CAWVNZ010002516.1, read as the reverse complement.
GGATTGCCTTTTCTATAGTAAATTTTTCACAAATTAATTTTTTGCTGTCGCAAATTTTAGTTTCGCCAGGGATTGCCTTTTCTATAGTAAATTATTCAAAAAATAATTTTTTACTGTCGCAAATTTTAAATTCGCCAGGGATTGCCTTTTCTATAGTAAATTTTTCAAAAAATAATTTTTTACTGTCGCAAATTTTAATTGCGCCAGGGATTGCCTTTTTTATAGTAAATTTTTCAAAAAATAATTTTCTACTGTCGCAAATTTTAACTGCGCCAGGGATTGCCATTTCTACAGTAAATTTTTCAAAAAATAATTTTTTACTGTCGCAAATTTTAATTGCGCCAGGGATTGCCTTTTCTATAGTAAATTATTCACAAATTAATTTTTTACTGTCGCAAATTTTAATTGCCCCAGGGATTGCCTTTTCTATAGTAAATTTTGCAAAAAAAATAATTTTTTACTGTCGCAAATTTTAACTGCGCCAGGGATTGCCTTTTCTACAGTAAATTTTTCAAAAAATAATTGTTTACTGTCGCAAATTTTAATTACGCCAGGGATTGCCTTTTCTATAGTAAATTTTGCAAAAAATAATTTTTTACTGTCGCAAATTTTAATTGCGCCAGGGATTGCCTTTTCTATAGTAAATTTTTCAAAATTTAATTTTATATTGTCGCAAATTTTAAATACGCCAAGGATTGACTTTTCTATAGTAAATTTTTCAAAAACTAATTTTTTACTGTCGCAATTTTTAATTGCGCCAGGGATTGCCTTTTCTATAGTAAATTTTTCACAAATTAATTTTTTGCTATCGCAAATTTTAGTTTCGCCAGGGATTGCCTTTTCTATAGTAAATTATTCAAAAAATAATTTTTTACTGTCGCAAATTTTAAATTCGCCAGGGATTGCCTTTTCTATAGTAAATTTTTCAAAAAATAATTTTTTACTGTCGCAAATTTTAATTGCGCCAGGGATTGCCTTTTTTATAGTAAATTTTTCAAAAAATAATTTTCTACTGTCGCAAATTTTAACTGCGCCAGGGATTGCCATTTCTACAGTAAATTTTTCAAAAAATAATTTTTTACTGTCGCAAATTTTAATTGCGCCAGGGATTGCCTTTTCTATAGTAAATTATTCACAAATTAATTTTTTACTGTCGCAAATTTTAATTGCCCCAGGGATTGCCTTTTCTATAGTAAATTTTGCAAAAAAATAATTTTTTACTGTCGCAAATTTTAACTGCGCCAGGGATTGCCTTTTCTACAGTAAATTTTTCAAAAAATAATTGTTTACTGTCGCAAATTTTAATTACGCCAGGGATTGCCTTTTCTATAGTAAATTTTTCACAAATTAATTTTTTGCTGTCGCAAATTTTAATTTCGCCAGGGATTGCCTTTTCTATAGTAAATTATTCAAAAAATAATATTTTACTGTCGCAAATTTTAAATTCGCCAGGGATTGCCTTTTCTATAGTAAATTTTGCAAAAAAATATTTTTTTATTGTCGCAAATTTTAAATTCGCCAGGGATTGCCTTTTCTACAGTAAATTTTTCAAAAATATTTTTCTACTGTCGCAAATTTTAATTGCGCCAGGGATTGCCTTTTCTATAGTAAATTTTTCACAAATTAATTTTTTACTGTCGCAAATTTTAAATACGCCAGGGATTGCCTTTTCTATAGTAAATTATTCAAAAAATAATTTTTTTCTGTCGCAAATTTTAATTGCGCCAGGGATTGCCTTTTCTCTAGTAAATTTTTCAAAAAATAATTTTATACTGTCGCAAATTTGAAATACGCCAGGGATTGCCTTTTTATAGTAAATTATTCAAAAAATATTTTTTTACTGTCGCAAATTTTAAATACGCCAGGGATTGCCTTTTCTATAGTAAATTTTTCAAAATTTAATTTTATACTGTCGCCAATTTTAAATACGCTAGGGATTGCCTTTTCTATAGTAAATTATTCAAAAAATAATTTTTTACTGTCGCAAATTTTAAATACCCCAGGGATTGCCTTTTCTATAGTAAATTTTTCAAAATTTAATTTTATACTGTCGCAAATTTTAATTGCGCCAGGGATTGCCTTTTCTACAGTAAATTTTTCAAAAAATTATTTTTTACTGTCGCAAATTTTAATGACGCCAGGGATTGCCTTTTCTATAGTAAATTTTTCAAAAATTAATTTTTTACTGTCGCAAATTTTAATTACGCCAGGGATTGCCTTTTCTATAGTAAATTATTCAAAAAATAATTTTTTACTGTCGCAAGTTTTAATTGCGCCAGGGATTGCCTTTTCTACAGTAAATTTTTCAAAAAATAATTTTTTACTGTCACAAATTTTAAATATGCCAGGTATTGCCTTTTCTATAGTAAATTTTACAAAAAATAATTTTTTACTGTCGCAAATTTTAATTACGGCAAGGATTGCCTTAATATAGTACATTTTTCACAAATTAATTTTTTACTGTCGCAAATTTTAAATACGCCAGGGATTGCCTTTTCTATAGTAAATTTTTCAAAATTTAATTTTATACTGTCGCAAATTTTAATTGCGCCAGGGATTGCCTTTTCTACAGTAAATTTTTCAAAAAATAATTTTCTACTGTCGCAAATTTTAATTGCGCCAGGGATTGCCTTTTCTATAGTAAATTTGTCAAAAACTAATTTTTTTTACTGTCGCAAGTTTTAATTACGCCAGGGATTGCCTTTTCTATAGTAAATTTTGCAAAAAATAATTTTTTACTGTCGCAAATTTTAATTACGCCAGGGATTGCCTCTTCTATAGTAAATTTTTCAAAAATTAATTTTTTACTCTCGCAAATTTTAAATACGCCAGGGATTGCCTTTTCTATAGTAAATTTTTCAAAAATTAATTTTTTGCTGTCGCAAATTTTAATTTCGCCAGGGATTGCCTTTTCTATAGTAAATTTTTCAAAAAATAATTTTCTACTGTCGCAAATTTTAATTGCGCCAGGGATTGCCTTTTCTATAGTAAATTTTTCAAAAAATAATTTTTTACTGTCGCAAATTTTAATTGCGCCAGGGATTGCCTTTTCTATAGTAAGTTTTTCAAAATTTAATTTTATACTGTCGCAAATTTTAAATTCGCCAGGGATTGCCTTTTCTACAGTAAATTTTTCAAAAATATTTTTCTACTGTCGCAAATTTTAATTGCGCCAGGGATTGCCTTTTCTATAGTAAATTTTTCACAAATTAATTTTTTACTGTCGCAAATTTTAAATACGTCAGGGATTGCCTTTTCTATAGTAAATTATTCAAAAAATATTTTTTTACTGTCGCAAATTTTAATTGCGCCAGGGATTGCCTTTTCTCTAGTAAATTTTTCAAAAAATAATTTTATACTGTCGCAAATTTGAAATACGCCAGGGATTGCCTTTTTATAGTAAATTATTTAAAAAAATATTTTTTTACTGTCGCAAATTTTAAATACGCCAGGGATTGCCTTTTCTATAGTAAGTTTTTCAAAATTTAATTTTATACTGTCGCAAATTTTAAATACGCTAGGGATTGCCTTTTCTATAGTAAATTATTCAAAAAATAATTTTTTACTGTCGCAAATTTTAAATACCCCAGGGATTGCCTTTTCTATAGTAAATTTTTCAAAATTTAATTTTATACTGTCGCAAATTTTAATTGCGCCAGGGATTGCCTTTTCTACAGTAAATTTTTCAAAAAATTATTTTTTACTGTCGCAAATTTTAATTACGCCAGGGATTGCCTTTTCTATAGTAAGTTTTTCAAAAATTAATTTTTTACTGTCGCAAATTTTAATTACGGCAGGTATTGCCTTTTCTATAGTAAATTATTCAAAAAATAATTTTTTACTGTCGCAAATTTTTAATCCGCCAGGGATTGCCTTTTCTATAGTAAATTTTTCAAAAAATAATTTTTTACTGTCGCAAATTTTAATTACGCCAGGGATTGCCTATTCTATAGTAAATTTTTCAAAATTTAATTTTTTACTGTCGCAAATTTTAATTACGCCAAGGATTGCCTTTTCTATAGTAAATTTTTCAAAATTTAATATTATACTGTCGCAAATTTTAATTGCGCCCGGGATTGCCTTTTCTATAGTAAATTTTTCAAAAAATAATTTTTTACTGTCGCAAATTTTAATTGCGCCAGGGATTGCCTTTTCTACAGTAAATTTTTCAAAAAATTATTTTTTACTGTCGCAAATTTTAATTACGCCAGGGATTGCCTTTTCTATAGTAAATTTTTCAAAAATTAATTTTTTACTGTCGCAAATTTTAATTACGCCAGGGATTGCCTTTTCTATAGTAAATTTTGCAAAAAATAATTTTTTACTGTCGCAAATTTTAATTGCGCCAGGGATTGCCTTTTCTATAGTAAATTTTTCAAAATTTAATTTTATATTGTCGCAAATTTTAAATACGCCAAGGATTGACTTTTCTATAGTAAATTTTTCAAAAACTAATTTTTTACTGTCGCAATTTTTAATTGCGCCAGGGATTGCCTTTTCTATAGTAAATTTTTCACAAATTAATTTTTTGCTGTCGCAAATTTTAGTTTCGCCAGGGATTGCCTTTTCTATAGTAAATTATTCAAAAAATAATTTTTTACTGTCGCAAATTTTAAATTCGCCAGGGATTGCCTTTTCTATAGTAAATTGTTCAAAAAATAATTTTTTACTGTCGCAAATTTTAATTGCGCCAGGGATTGCCTTTTTTATAGTAAATTTTTCAAAAAATAATTTTCTACTGTCGCAAATTTTAATTGCGCCAGGGATTGCCTTTTCTATAGTAAATTTTGCAAAAAAAATAATTTTTTACTGTCGCAAATTTTAATTGCGCCAGGGACTGTCTTTTCTATAGTAAATTTTTCAAAAATTAATTTTTTACTGTCGCAAATTTTAATTACGCCAGGGTTTGCCTTTTCTATAGTAAATTTTTCACAAATTAATTTTTTACTGTCGCAAATTTTAAATACGCCAGGGATTGCCTTTTCTATAGTAAATTTTTCAAAAATTAATTTTTTACTGTATGCAAATTTTAAATCCGCCAGGGATTGCCTTTTCTATAGTAAATTTTTCAAAAAATAATTTTTTACTGTCGCAAATTTTAATTGCGCCAGGGATTGCCTTTTCTATAGTAAATTTTTCAAAAAGTAATTTTCTACTGTCGCAAATTTTAACTGCGCCAGGGATTGCCATTTCTACAGTAAATTTTTCAAAAAATAATTTTTTACTGTCGCAAATTTTAATTGCGCCAGGGATTGCCTTTTCTATAGTAAATTATTCACAAATTAATTTTTTACTGTCGCAAATTTTAATTGCCCCAGGGATTGCCATTTCTATAGTAAATTTTGCAAAAAAAATAATTTTTTACTGTCGCAAATTTTAACTGCGCCAGGGATTGCCTTTTCTACAGTAAATTTTTCAAAAAATAATTTTTTACTGTAGCAAATTTTAATTGCGCCAGGGATTGCCTTTTCTATAGTAAATTTTTCAAAAAATAATTTTTTACTGTCGCAAATTTTAAATACGCCAGGGATTGCCTTTTCTATAGTAAATTTTTCAAAAATTAATTTTTTACTGTCGCAAATTTTTAATCCGCCAGGGATTGCCTTTTCTATAGTAAATTTTTCAAAAAATAATTGTTTACTGTCGCAAATTTTAATTACGCCAGGGATTGCCTTTTCTATAGTAAATTTTTCAAAATTTAATTTTTTACTGTCGCAAATTTTAATTACGCCAAGGATTGCCTTTTCTATAGTAAATTTTTCAAAAAATAATTTTTTACTGTCGCAAATTTTAATTGCGCCAGGGATTGCCTTTTCTATAGTAAATTTTTCACAAATTAATTTTTTGCTGTCGCAAATTTTAATTTCGCCAGGGATTGCCTTTTCTATAGTAAATTATTCAAAAAATAATTTTTTACTGTCGCAAATTTTAATTACGCCAGGGATTGCCTTTTCTATAGTAAATTTTGCAAAAAATAATTTTTTACTGTCGCAAATTTTAATTGCGCCAGGGATTGCCTTTTCTATAGTAAATTTTTCAAAATTTAATTTTATATTGTCGCAAATTTTAAATACGCCAAGGATTGACTTTTCTATAGTAAATTTTTCAAAAACTAATTTTTTACTGTCGCAATTTTTAATTGCGCCAGGGATTGCCTTTTCTATAGTAAATTTTTCACAAATTAATTTTTTGCTGTCGCAAATTTTAGTTTCGCCAGGGATTGCCTTTTCTATAGTAAATTATTCAAAAAATAATTTTTTACTGTCGCAAATTTTAAATTCGCCAGGGATTGCCTTTTCTATAGTAAATTTTTCAAAAAATAATTTTTTACTGTCGCAAATTTTAATTGCGCCAGGGATTGCCTTTTTTATAGTAAATTTTTCAAAAAATAATTTTCTACTGTCGCAAATTTTAACTGCGCCAGGGATTGCCATTTCTACAGTAAATTTTTCAAAAAATAATTTTTTACTGTCGCAAATTTTAATTGCGCCAGGGATTGCCTTTTCTATAGTAAATTATTCACAAATTAATTTTTTACTGTCGCAAATTTTAATTGCCCCAGGGATTGCCTTTTCTATAGTAAATTTTGCAAAAAAAATAATTTTTTACTGTCGCAAATTTTAACTGCGCCAGGGATTGCCTTTTCTACAGTAAATTTTTCAAAAAATAATTGTTTACTGTCGCAAATTTTAATTACGCCAGGGATTGCCTTTTCTATAGTAAATTTTTAAAAATTTAATTTTTTACTGTCGCAAATTTTAATTACGCCAAGGATTGCCTTTTCTATAGTAAATTTTTCAAAAAATAATTTTTTACTGTCGCAAATTTTAATTGCGCCAGGGATTGCCTTTTCTATAGTAAATTTTTCACAAATTAATTTTTTGCTGTCGCAAATTTTAATTTCGCCAGGGATTGCCTTTTCTATAGTAAATTATTCAAAAAATAATTTTTTACTGTCGCAAATTTTAAATTCGCCAGGGATTGCCTTTTCTATAGTAAATTTTGCAAAAAAATACTTTTTTACTGTCGCAAATTTTAAATTCGCCAGGGATTGCCTTTTCTACAGTAAATTTTTCAAAAATATTTTTCTACTGTCGCAAATTTTAATTGCGCCAGGGATTGCCTTTTCTATAGTAAATTTTTCACAAATTAATTTTTTACTGTCGCAAATTTTAAATACGCCAGGGATTGCCTTTTCTATAGTAAATTATTCAAAAAATAATTTTTTTCTGTCGCAAATTTTAATTGCGCCAGGGATTGCCTTTTCTCTAGTAAATTTTTCAAAAAATAATTTTATAATGTCGCAAATTTGAAATTCGCCAGGGATTGCCTTTTTATAGTAAATTATTCAAAAAATATTTTTTTACTGTCGCAAATTTTAAATACGCCAGGGATTGCCTTTTCTATAGTAAATTTTTCAAAATTTAATTTTATACTGTCGCCAATTTTAAATACGCTAGGGATTGCCTTTTCTATAGTAAATTATTCAAAAAATAATTTTTTACTGTCGCAAATTTTAAATACCCCAGGGATTGCCTTTTCTATAGTAAATTTTTCAAAATTTAATTTTATACTGTCGCAAATTTTAATTGCGCCAGGGATTGCCTTTTCTACAGTAAATTTTTCAAAAAATTATTTTTTACTGTCGCAAATTTTAATGACGCCAGGGATTGCCTTTTCTATAGTAAATTTTTCAAAAATTAATTTTTTACTGTCGCAAATTTTAATTACGCCAGGGATTGCCTTTTCTATAGTAAATTATTCAAAAAATAATTTTTTACTGTCGCAAGTTTTAATTGCGCCAGGGATTGCCTTTTCTACAGTAAATTTTTCAAAAAATAATTTTTTACTGTCACAAATTTTAAATATGCCAGGTATTGCCTTTTCTATAGTAAATTTTACAAAAAATAATTTTTTACTGTCGCAAATTTTAATTACGGCAAGGATTGCCTTAATATAGTACATTTTTCACAAATTAATTTTTTACTGTCGCAAATTTTAAATACGCCAGGGATTGCCTTTTCTATAGTAAATTTTTCAAAATTTAATTTTATACTGTCGCAAATTTTAATTGCGCCAGGGATTGCCTTTTCTACAGTAAATTTTTCAAAAAATAATTTTCTACTGTCGCAAATTTTAATTGCGCCAGGGATTGCCTTTTCTATAGTAAATTTGTCAAAAACTAATTTTTTTTACTGTCGCAAGTTTTAATTACGCCAGGGATTGCCTTTTCTATAGTAAATTTTGCAAAAAATAATTTTTTACTGTCGCAAATTTTAATTACGCCAGGGATTGCCTCTTCTATAGTAAATTTTTCAAAAATTAATTTTTTACTCTCGCAAATTTTAAATACGCCAGGGATTGCCTTTTCTATAGTAAATTTTTCAAAAATTAATTTTTTGCTGTCGCAAATTTTAATTTCGCCAGGGATTGCCTTTTCTATAGTAAATTTTTCAAAAAATAATTTTTTACTGTCGCAAATTTTAATTGCGCCAGGGATTGCCTTTTCTATAGTAAGTTTTTCAAAATTTAATTTTATACTGTCGCAAATTTTAAATTCGCCAGGGATTGCCTTTTCTACAGTAAATTTTTCAAAAATATTTTTCTACTGTCGCAAATTTTAATTGCGCCTTTTCTATAGTAAATTTTTCACAAATTAATTTTTTACTGTCGCAAATTTTAAATACGTCAGGGATTGCCTTTTCTATAGTAAATTATTCAAAAAATAATTTTTTACTGTCGCAAATTTTAATTGCGCCAGGGATTGCCTTTTCTCTAGTAAATTTTTCAAAAAATAATTTTATACTGTCGCAAATTTGAAATACGCCAGGGATTGCCTTTTTATAGTAAATTATTTAAAAAAATATTTTTTTACTGTCGCAAATTTTAAATACGCCAGGGATTGCCTTTTCTATAGTAAGTTTTTCAAAATTTAATTTTATACTGTCGCAAATTTTAAATACGCTAGGGATTGCCTTTTCTATAGTAAATTATTCAAAAAATAATTTTTTACTGTCGCAAATTTTAAATACCCCAGGGATTGCCTTTTCTATAGTAAATTTTTCAAAATTTAATTTTATACTGTCGCAAATTTTAATTGCGCCAGGGATTGCCTTTTCTACAGTAAATTTTTCAAAAAATTATTTTTTACTGTCGCAAATTTTAATTAAGCCAGGGATTGCCTTTTCTATAGTAAGTTTTTCAAAAATTAATTTTTTACTGTCGCAAATTTTAATTACGGCAGGTATTGCCTTTTCTATAGTAAATTATTCAAAAAATAATTTTTTACTGTCGCAAATTTTTAATCCGCCAGGGATTGCCTTTTCTATAGTAAATTTTTCAAAAAATAATTTTTTACTGTCGCAAATTTTAATTACGCCAGGGATTGCCTATTCTATAGTAAATTTTTCAAAATTTAATTTTTTACTGTCGCAAATTTTAATTACGCCAAGGATTGCCTTTTCTATAGTAAATTTTTCAAAATTTAATATTATACTGTCGCAAATTTTAATTGCGCCCGGGATTGCTTTTCTATAGTAAATTTTTCAAAAAATAATTTTTTACTGTCGCAAATTTTAATTGCGCCAGGGATTGCCTTTTCTATAGTAAATTTTTCACAAATTAATTTTTTGCTGTCGCAAATTTTAATTTCGCCAGGGATTGCCTTTTCTATAGTAAATTATTCAAAAAATAATTTTTTACTGTCGCAAATTTTAAATTCGCCAGGGATTGCCTTTTCTATAGTAAATTTTGCAAAAAAATATTTTTTTACTGTCGCAAATTTTAAATTCGCCAGGGATTGCCTTTTCTACAGTAAATTTTTCAAAAATATTTTTCTACTGTCGCAAATTTTAATTGCGCCAGGGATTGCCTTTTCTATAGTAAATTTTTCACAAATTAATTTTTTACTGTCGCAAATTTTAAATACGCCAGGGATTGCCTTTTCTATAGTAAATTATTCAAAAAATAATTTTTTACTGTCGCAAATTTTAATTGCGCCAGGGATTGCCTTTTCTCTAGTAAATTTTTCAAAAAATAATTTTATACTGTCGCAAATTTGAAATACGCCAGGGATTGCCTTTTTATAGTAAATTATTCAAAAAATATTTTTTTACTGTCGCAAATTTTAAATACGCCAGGGATTGCCTTTTCTATAGTAAATTTTTCAAAATTTAATTTTATACTGTCGCCAATTTTAAATACGCTAGGGATTGCCGTTTCTATAGTAAATTATTCAAAAAATAATTTTTTACTGTCGCAAATTTTAAATACCCCAGGGATTGCCTTTTCTATAGTAAATTTTTCAAAATTTAATTTTATACTGTCGCAAATTTTAATTGCGCCAGGGATTGCCTTTTCTACAGTAAATTTTTCAAAATTTAATTTTATACTGTCGCAAATTTTAATTGCGCCAGGGATTGCCTTTTCTACAGTAAATTTTTCAAAAAATAATTTTCTACTGTCGCAAATTTTAATTGCGCCAGGGATTGCCTTTTCTATAGTAAATTTGTCAAAAACTAATTTTTTTTACTGTCGCAAGTTTTAATTGCGCCAGGGATTGCCTTTTCTACAGTAAATTTTTCAAAAAATTATTTTTTACTGTCGCAAATTTTAATTACGCCAGGGATTGCCTTTTCTATAGTAAATTTTTCAAAAATTAATTTTTTAATGTCGCAAATTTTAATTACGGCAGGGATTGCCTTTTCTATAGTAAATTATTCAAAAAATAATTTTTTACTGTCGCAAATTTTAATAGCGCCAGGGATTGCGTTTTCTATAGTAAATTTTTCAAAAAATAATTTTCTACTGTCGCAAATTTTAATTGCGCCAGGGATTGCCTTTTCTATAGTAAATTATTCAAAAAATAATTTTTTACTGTCGCAAATTTTAATTACGCCAGGGATTGCCTTTTCTATAGTAAATTTTGCAAAAAATAATTTTTTACTGTCGCAAATTTTAATTGCGCCAGGGATTGCCTTTTCTCTAGTAAATTTTTCAAAAAATAATTTTATACTGTCGCAAATTTGAAATACGCCAGGGATTGCCTTTTTATAGTAAATTATTTAAAAAAATATTTTTTTACTGTCGCAAATTTTAAATACGCCAGGGATTGCCTTTTCTATAGTAAGTTTTTCAAAATTTAATTTTATACTGTCGCAAATTTTAAATACGCTAGGGATTGCCTTTTCTATAGTAAATTATTCAAAAAATAATTTTTTACTGTCGCAAATTTTAAATACCCCAGGGATTGCCTTTTCTATAGTAAATTTTTCAAAATTTAATTTTATACTGTCGCAAATTTTAATTGCGCCAGGGATTGCCTTTTCTACAGTAAATTTTTCAAAAAATTATTTTTTACTGTCGCAAATTTTAATTACGCCAGGGATTGCCTTTTCTATAGTAAGTTTTTCAAAAATTAATTTTTTACTGTCGCAAATTTTAATTACGGCAGGTATTGCCTTTTCTATAGTAAATTATTCAAAAAATAATTTTTTACTGTCGCAAATTTTTAATCCGCCAGGGATTGCCTTTTCTATAGTAAATTTTTCAAAAAATAATTTTTTACTGACGCAAATTTTAATTACGCCAGGGATTGCCTATTCTATAGTAAATTTTTCAAAATTTAATTTTTTACTGTCGCAAATTTTAATTACGCCAAGGATTGCCTTTTCTATAGTAAATTTTTCAAAATTTAATATTATACTGTCGCAAATTTTAATTGCGCCCGGGATTGCTTTTCTATAGTAAATTTTTCAAAAAATAATTTTTTACTGTCGCAAATTTTAATTGCGCCAGGGATTGCCTTTTCTATAGTAAATTTTTCACAAATTAATTTTTTGCTGTCGCAAATTTTAATTTCGCCAGGGATTGCCTTTTCTATAGTAAATTATTCAAAAAATAATTTTTTACTGTCGCAAATTTTAAATTCGCCAGGGATTGCCTTTTCTATAGTAAATTTTGCAAAAAAATATTTTTTTACTGTCGCAAATTTTAAATTCGCCAGGGATTGCCTTTTCTACAGTAAATTTTTCAAAAATATTTTTCTACTGTCGCAAATTTTAATTGCGCCAGGGATTGCCTTTTCTATAGTAAATTTTTCACAAATTAATTTTTTACTGTCGCAAATTTTAAATACGCCAGGGATTGCCTTTTCTATAGTAAATTATTCAAAAAATAATTTTTTACTGTCGCAAATTTTAATTGCGCCAGGGATTGCCTTTTCTCTAGTAAATTTTTCAAAAAATAATTTAATACTGTCGCAAATTTGAAATACGCCAGGGATTGCCTTTTTATAGTAAATTATTCAAAAAATATTTTTTTACTGTCGCAAATTTTAAATACGCCAGGGATTGCCTTTTCTATAGTAAATTTTTCAAAATTTAATTTTATACTGTCGCCAATTTTAAATACGCTAGGGATTGCCTTTTCTATAGTAAATTATTCAAAAAATAATTTTTTACTGTCGCAAATTTTAAATACCCCAGGGATTGCCTTTTCTATAGTAAATTTTTCAAAATTTAATTTTATACTGTCGCAAATTTTAATTGCGCCAGGGATTGCCTTTTCTACAGTAAATTTTTCAAAAAATTATTTTTTACTGTCGCAAATTTTAATTACGCCAGGGATTGCCTTTTCTATAGTAAATTTTTCAAAAATTAATTTTTTACTGTCGCAAATTTTAATTACGCCAGGGATTGCCTTTTCTATAGTAAATTATTCAAAAAATAATTTTTTACTGTCGCAAGTTTTAATTGCGCCAGGGATTGCCTTTTCTACAGTAAATTTTTCAAAAAATAATTTTTTACTGTCACAAATTTTAAATACGCCAGGGATTGCCTTTTCTATAGTAAATTTTACAAAAAATAATTTTTTACTGTCGCAAATTTTAATTACGGCAAGGATTGCCTTAATATAGTACATTTTTCACAAATTAATTTTTTACTGTCGCAAATTTTAAATACGCCAGGGATTGCCTTTTCTATAGTAAATTTTTCAAAATTTAATTTTATACTGTCGCAAATTTTAATTGCGCCAGGGATTGCCTTTTCTACAGTAAATTTTTCAAAAAATAATTTTCTACTGTCGCAAATTTTAATTGCGCCAGGGATTGCCTTTTCTATAGTAAATTTGTCAAAAACTAATTTTTTTTACTGTCGCAAGTTTTAATTGCGCCAGGGATTGCCTTTTCTACAGTAAATTTTTCAAAAAATTATTTTTTACTGTCGCAAATTTTAAATACGCCAGGGATTGCCTTTTCTATAGTAAATTTTTCAAAAATTAATTTTTTAATGTCGCAAATTTTAATTACGGCAGGGATTGCCTTTTCTATAGTAAATTATTCAAAAAATAATTTTTTACTGTCGCAAATTTTAATAGCGCCAGGGATTGCGTTTTCTATAGTAAATTTTTCAAAAAATAATTTTCTACTGTCGCAAATTTTAATTGCGCCAGGGATTGCCTTTTCTATAGTAAATTATTCAAAAAATAATTTTTTACTGTCGCAAATTTTAATTACGCCAGGGATTGCCTTTTCTATAGTAAATTTTGCAAAAAATAATTTTTTACTGTCGCAAATTTTAATTGCGCCAGGGATTGCCTTTTCTATAGTAAATGTTTCAAAATTTAATTTTATATTGTCGCAAATTTTAAATACGCCAAGGATTGACTTTTCTATAGTAAATTTTTCAAAAACTATTTTTTTACTGTCGCAATTTTTAATTGCGCCAGGGATTGCCTTTTCTATAGTAAATTTTTCACAAATTAATTTTTTGCTGTCGCAAATTTTAGTTTCGCCAGGGATTGCCTTTTCTATAGTAAATTATTCAAAAAATAATTTTTTACTGTCGCAAATTTTAAATTCGCCAGGGATTGCCTTTTCTATAGTAAATTTTTCAAAAAATAATTTTTTACTGTCGCAAATTTTAATTGCGCCAGGGATTGCCTTTTTTATAGTAAATTTTTCAAAAAATAATTTTCTACTGTCGCAAATTTTAATTGCGCCAGGGATTGCCTTTTCTATAGTAAATTTTGCAAAAAAATAATTTTTTACTGTCGCAAATTTTAATTGCGCCAGGGATTGTCTTTTCTGTAGTAAATTTTTCAAAAATTAATTTTTTACTGTCGCAAATTTTAATTACGCCAGGGTTGGCCTTTTCTATAGTAAATTTTTCACAAATTAATTTTTTACTGTCGCAAATTTTAAATACGCCAGGGATTGCCTTTTCTATAGTAAATTTTTCAAAAATTAATTTTTTACTGTCGCAAATTTTAAATCCGCCAGGGATTGCCTTTTCTATAGTAAATTTTTCAAAAAATAATTTTTTACTGTCGCAAATTTTAATTGCGCCAGGGATTGCCTTTTCTATAGTAAATTTTTCAAAAAATAATTTTCTACTGTCGCAAATTTTAACAGCGACAGGGATTGCCTTTTCTACAGTAAATTTTTCAAAAAATAATTTTTTACTGTAGCAAATTTTAATTGCACCAGGGAGTGCCTTTTCTATAGTAAATTTTTCAAAAAATAATTTTTTACTGTCGCAAATTTTAAATACGCCAAGGATTGCCTTTTCTATAGTAAATTTTTCAAAAAATAATTTTTTACTGTCGCAAATTTTAATTACGCCAGGGATTGCCTTTTCTATAGTAAATCTTTCAAAATTTAATTTTTTACTGTCGCAAATTTTAAATCCGCCAGGGATTGCCTTTTCTATAGTAAATTTTTCAAAAAATAATTTTTTACTGTCGCAAATTTTAATTGCGCCAGGGATTGCCTTTTCTATAGTAAATTTTTCAAAAAATAATTTTCTACTGTCGCAAATTTTAACAGCGACAGGGATTGCCTTTTCTACAGTAAATTTTTCAAAAAATAATTTTTTACTGTATCAAATTTTAATTGCACCAGGGAGTGCCTTTTCTATAGTAAATTTTTCAAAAAATAATTTTTTACTGTCGCAAATTTTAAATACGCCAAGGATTGCCTTTTCTATAGTAAATTTTTCAAAAAATAATTTTTTACTGTCGCAAATTTTAATTACGCCAGGGATTGCCTTTTCTATAGTAAATTTTTCAAAATTTAATTTTTTACTGTCGCAAATTTTAATTACGCCAAGGATTGCCTTTTCTATAGTAAATTTTTCAAAATTTAATATTATACTGTCGCAAATTTTAATTGCGCCCGGGATTGCCTTTTCTATAGTAAATTTTTCAAAAAATAATTTTTTACTGTCGCAAATTTTAATTGCGCCAGGGATTGCCATTTCTATAGTAAATTTTTCACAAATTAATTTTTGCTGTCGCAAATTTTAATTTCGCCAGGGATTGCCTTTTCTATAGTAAATTATTCAAAAAATAATTTTTTACTGTCGCAAATTTTAAATTCGCCAGGGATTGCCTTTTCTATAGTAAATTTTGCAAAAAAATATTTTTTTACTGTCGCAAATTTTAATTGCGCCAGGGATTGCCTTTTCTATAGTAAATTTTTCAAAAAATAATTTTTTACTGTCGCAAATTTTAATTGCGCCAGGGATTGCCTTTTCTATAGTAAATTTTTCAAAAAATAATTTTCTACTCTCGCAAATTTTAATTGCGCCAGGGATTGCCTTTTCTACAGTAAATTTTTCAAAAAATAATTTTTTACTGTCGCAAATTTTAATTGCGCCAGGGATTGCCTTTTCTATAGTAAATTATTCACAAGTTAATTTTTTACTGTCGCAAATTTTAATTGCGCCAGGGATTGCCTTTTCTATAGTAAATTTTGCAAAAAAAAATAATTTTTTACTGTCGCAAATTTTAACTCCGCCAGGGATTGCCTTTTCTATAGTAAATTTTGCAAAAAAAATAATTTTTTACTGTCGCAAATTTTAACTGCGCCAGGGATTGCCTTTTCTACAGTAAATTTTTCAAAAAATAATTTTTTACTGTAGCAAATTTTAATTGCACCAGGGATTGCCTTTTCTATAGTAAATTTTTCAAAAAATAATTTTTTACTGTCGCAAATTTTAAATACGCCAGGGATTGCCTTTTCTATAGTAAATTTTTCAAAAATTAATTTTTTACTGTCGCAAATTTTTAATCCGCCAGGGATTGCCTTTTCTATAGTAAATTTTTCAAAAAATAATATTTTACTGTCGCAAATTTTAATTACGCCAGGGATTGCCTTTTCTATAGTAAATTTTTCAAAATTTAATTTTTTACTGTCGCAAATTTTAATTACGCCAAGGATTGCCTTTTCTATAGTAAATTTTTCAAAATTTAATATTATACTGTCGCAAATTTTAATTGCGCCCGGGATTGCCTTTTCTATAGTAAATTTTTCAAAAAATAATTTTTTACTGTCGCAAATTTTAATTGCGCCAGGGATTGCCATTTCTATAGTAAATTTTTCACAAATTAATTTTTGCTGTCGCAAATTTTAATTTCGCCAGGGATTGCCTTTTCTATAGTAAATTATTCAAAAAATAATTTTTTACTGTCGCAAATTTTAAATTCGCCAGGGATTGCCTTTTCTATAGTAAATTTTGCAAAAAAATATTTTTTTACTGTCGCAAATTTTAATTGCGCCAGGGATTGCCTTTTCTATAGTAAATTTTTCAAAAAATAATTTTTTACTGTCACAAATTTTAATTGCGCCAGGGATTGCCTTTTCTATAGTAAATTTTTCAAAAAATAATTTTCTACTGTCGCAAATTTTAATTGCGCCAGGGATTGCCTTTTCTATAGTAAATTTTTCAAAAAATAATTTTTTACTGTCGCAAATTTTAATTGCGCCAGGGATTGCCTTTTCTATAGTAAATTATTCACAAATTAATTTTTTATTGTCGCAAATTTTAATTGCGACAGGGATTGCCTTTTCTATAGTAAATTTTGAAAAAAAAAATAATTTTTTACTGTCGCAAATTTTAACTGCGCCAGGGATTGCCTTTTCTACAGTAAAGTTTTCAAAAAATAATTTTTTATTGTAGCAAATTTTAATTGCGCCAGGGATTGCCTTTTCTATAGTAAACTTTTCAAAAACTAATTTTTTACTGTCGCAAATTTTAATTGCGCCAGGGATTGCCTTTTCTATAGTAAATTTTTCACAAATTAATTTTTTGCTGTCGCAAATTTTAATTTCGCCAGGGATTGCCTTTTCTATAGTAAATTACTCAAAAAATAATTTTTTACTGTCGCAAATTTTAAATTCGCCAGGGATTACCTTTTCTATAGTAAATTTTGCAAAAAAATATTTTTTTACTGTCGCAAATTTTAATTGCGCCAGGGATTGCCTTTTCTATAGTAAATTTTTCAAAAAATAATTTTTTACTGTCGCAAATTTTAATTGCGCCAGGGATTGCCTTTTCTATAGTAAATTTTTCAAAAAATAATTTTCTACTGTCGCAAATTTTAATTGCGCCAGGGATTGCCTTTTCTACAGTAAATTTTTCAAAAAATAATTTTTTACTGTCGCAAATTTTAATTGCGCCAGGGATTGGCATTTCTATAGTAAATTATTCACAAATTAATTTTTTACTGTCGCAAATTTTAATTACGCCAAGGATTGCCTTTTCTATAGTAAATTTTTCAAAATTTAATATTATACTGTCGCAAATTTTAATTGCGCCCGGGATTGCCTTTTCTATAGTAAATTTTTCAAAAACTAATTTTTTACTGTCGCAAATTTTAATTGCGCCAGGGATTGCCTTTTCTATAGTAAATTTTTCACAAATTAATTTTTTGCTGTCGCAAATTTTAATTTCGCCAGGGATTGCCTTTTCTATAGTAAATTATTCAAAAAATAATTTTTTACTGTCGCAAATTTTAAATTCGCCAGGGATTGCCTTTTCTATAGTAAATTTTGCAAAAAAATATTTTTTTACTGTCGCAAATTTTAAATTCGCCAGGGATTGCCTTTTCTATAGTAAATTTTGCAAAAAAATATTTTTTACTGTCGCAAATTTTAATTGCGCCAGGGATTGCCTTTTCTATAGTAAATTTTTCAAAAAATAATTTTTTACTGTCGCAAATTTTAATTGCGCCAGGGATTGCCTTTTCTATAGTAAATTTTTCAAAAAATAATTTTCTACTGTCGCAAATTTTAATTGCGCCAGGGATTGCCTTTTGTACAGTAAATTTTTCAAAAAATATTTTTTTACTGTCGCAAATTTTAATTGCGCCAGGGATTGCTTTTCTATAGTAAATTATTCACAAATTAATTTTTTACTGTTGCAAATTTTAATTGCGCCAGGGATTGCCTTTTCTATAGTAAATTTTGCAAAAAAAATAATTTTTTACTGTCGCAAATTTTAACTGCGCCAGGGATTGCCTTTTCTACAGTAAAGTTTTCAAAAAATAATTTTTTATTGTAGCAAATTTTAATTGCGACAGGGATTGCCTTTTCTATAGTAAATTTTTCAAAACATAATTTTTTACTGTCGCAAATTTTAAATACGCCAGGGATTGCCTTTTCTACAGTAAATTTTTCAAAAAAATAATTTTTTACTGTCGCAAATTTTAATTACGCCAGGGATTGCCTTTTCTATAGTAAATTTTTCAAAAATTAATTTTTTACTGTCGCAAATTTTAAATACGCCAGGGATTGCCTTTTCTATAGTAAATTTTTCAAAAATTAAATTTTTACTGTCGCAAATTTTTAATCCGCCAGGGATTGCTTTTTCTATAGTAAATTTTTCAAAAAATAATTTTTTACTGTCGCAAATTTTAATTACGCCAGGGATTGCCTTTTCTATAGTAAATTTTTCACAAATTAATTTTTTACTGTCGCAAATTTTAAATACGCCAGGGATTGCCTTTTCTATAGTAAATTTTTCACAAATTAATTTTTTACTCTCGCAAATTTTAATTACGCCAGGGTTTGCTTTTTCTATAGTAAATTTTTCGCAAATTAATTTTTTACTGTCGCAAATTTTAAATACGACAGGGATTGCCTTTTCTATAGTAAATTTTGCAAAAATTAATTTTTTACTGTCGCAAATTTTAAATCCGCCAGGGATTGCCTTTTCTATAGTAAATTTTTCAAAAAATAATTTTTTACTGTCGCAAATTTTAATTGCGCCAGGGATTGCCTTTTCTATAGTAAATTTTTAAAAAATAATTTTCTACTGTCGCAAATTTTAATTGCGCCAGGGATTGCCTTTTCTACAGTAAATTTTTCAAAAAATAATTTTTTACTGTCGCAAATTTTAAATACGCCAGGGATTGCCTTTTCTATAGTAAATTTTTCAAAAAATAATTTTTTACTGTCGCAAATTTTAATTACGGCAAGTATTGCCTTAACATAGTAAATTTTTCACAAATTAATTTTTTACTGTCGCAAATTTTAAATACGCCAGGGATTGCCTTTTCTATAGTAAATTTTTCAAAATTTAATTTTATACTGTCGCAAATTTTAATTGCGCCAGGGATTGCCTTTTCTACAGTAAATTTTTCAAAAAATAATTTTCTACTGTCGCAAATTTTAATTGCGCCAGGGATTGCCTTTTTTATAGTAAAATTGTCAAAAACCAATTTTTTTTACTGTCGCAAGTTTTAATTACGCCAGGGATTGCCTTTTCTATAGTAAATTTTGCAAAAAATAATTTTTTAATTTCGCAAATTTTATTTACGCCAGGGATTGACTTTTCTATAGTAAATTTTTCAAAAATTAATTTTTTACTGTCGCAAATTTTAAATACGCCAGGGATTGCCTTTTCTATAGTAAATTTTTCAAAAATTAATTTTTACTGTCGCAAATTTTAATTTCGCCAGGGATTGACTTTTCTATAGTAAATTTTTCAAAAAATAATTTTTTACTGTCGCAAATTTTAATTACGCCAGGGATTGCCTTTTCTATAGTAAATTTTTCAAAATTTAATTTTTACTGTCGCAAATTTTAATTACGCCAAGGATTGCCTTTTCTATAGTAAATTTTTCAAAATTTAATATTATACTGTCGCAAATTTTAATTGCGCCAGGGATTGCCTTTTCTATAGTAAATTTTTCAAAAAATAATTTTTTACTGTCGCAAATTTTAATTGCGCCAGGGATTGCCTTTTCTACAGTAAAGTTTTCAAAAAATTATTTTTTACTGTCGCAAATTTTAATAACGCCAGAGATTGCCTTTTCTATAGTAAATTTTTCAAAAATTAATTTTTTACTGTCGCAAATTTTAATTACGGCAGGGATTGCCTTTTCTATAGTAAATTATTCAAAAAATAATTTTTTACTGTCGCAAATTTTAATAGCGCCAGGGATTGCCTTTTCTATAGTAAATTTTTCAAAAAATAATTTTCTACTGTCGCAAATTTTAATTGCGCCAGGGATTGCCTTTTCTATAGTAAATTATTAAAAAAATAATTTTTTACTGTCGCAAATTTTAATTACGCCAGGGATTGCCTTTTCTATAGTAAATTTTGCAAAAAATAATTTTTTACTGTCGCAAATTTTAATTGCGGCAGGGATTGCCTTTTCTATAGTAAATTTTTCAAAATTTAATTTTATATTGTCGCAAATTTTAAATCCGCCAGGGATTGACTTTTCTATAGTAAATTTTTCAAAAACTAATTTTTTACTGTCGCAAATTTTAATTGCGCCAGGGATTGCCTTTTCTATAGTAAATTTTTCACAAATTAATTTTTTGCTGTCGCAAATTTTAATTTCGCCAGGGATTGCCCTTTCTATAGTAAATTATTCAAAAATTAATTTTTTACTGTCGCAAATTTTAATTACGCCAGGGTTTGCCTTTTCTATAGTAAATTTTTCACAAATTAATTTTTTACTGTCGCAAATTTTAAATACGCCAGGGATTGCCTTTTCTATAGTAAATTTTTCAAAAAATAATTTTTTACTGTCGCAAATTTTAAATCCGCCAGGGATTGCCTTTACTATAGTAAATTTTTCAAAAAATAATTTTCTACTGTCGCAAATTTTAATTGCGCCAGGGATTGCCTTTTGTATAGTAAATTTTGCAAAAAAATAATTTTTTACTGTCGCAAATTTTAATTGCGCCAGGAATTGCCTTTTCTATAGTAAATTTTTCAAAAATTAATTTTTTACTGTCGCAAATTTTAATTACGCCAGGGTTTGCCTTTTCTATAGTAGATTTTTCACAAATTAATTTTTTACTGTCGCAAATTTTAAATACGCCAGGGATTGCCTTTTCTATAGTAAATTGTTCAAAAATTAATTTTTTACTGTCGCAAATTTTAAATCCGCCAGGGATTGCCTTTTCTATAGTAAATTTTTCAAAAAATAATTTTTTACTGTCGCAATTTTAATTGCGCCAGGGAATGCCTTTGCTACAGTAAATTTTTAAAAAAATAATTTTCTACTGTCGCAAATTTTAATTGCGCCAGGGATTGCCTTTTCTACAGTAAATTTTTCAAAAAATAATTTTTTACTGTCGCAAATTTTAATTGCGCCAGGGATTGCCTTTTCTATATTAAATTATTCACAAATTAATTTTTTACTGTCGCAAATTTTAATTGCGCCAGGGATTGCCTTTTCTATAGTAAATTTTGCAAAAAAAAATAATTTTTTACTGTCGCAAATTTTAACTGCGCCAGGGATTGCCTTTTCTACAGTAAATTTTTCAAAAAATAATTTTTTACTGTCGCAAATTTTAATTGCGCCAGGGATTGCCTTTTCTATAGTAAATTTTTCAAAAAATAATTTTTTAGTGTCGCAACTTTTAATTACGCCAGGGATTGCTTTTTCTATAGTAAATTTTTCAAAAAATAAGTTTTTACTGTCGCAATTTTAATTGCGCCAGGGATTGCCTTTTCTACAGTAAATTTTTAAAAAAATAATTTTCTACTGTCGCAAATTTTAATTGCGCCAGGGATTGCCTTTTCTACAGTAAATTTTTCAAAAAATAATTTTTTACTGTCGCAAATTTTAATTGCGCCAGGGATTGCCTTTTCTACAGTAAATTTTTCAAAAAATAATTTTCTACTGTCGCAAATTTTAATTGCGCCAGGGATTGCCTTTTCTATAGTAAATTTGTCAAAAACTAATTTTTTTTACTGTCGCAAGTTTTAATTACGCCAGGGATTGCCTTTTCTATAGTAAATTTTGCAAAAAATAGTTTTTTACTGTCGCAAATTTTAAATACGCCAGGGATTGCCTTTTCTATAGTAAATTTTTCAAAAATTAATTTTTTACTGTCGCAAATTTTAAATCCGCCAGGGATTGCCTTTTCTATAGTAAATTTTTCAAAAAATAAGTTTTTACTGTCGCAATTTTAATTGCGCCAGGGATTGCCTTTTCTACAGTAAATTTTTAAAAAAATAATTTTCTACTGTCGCAAATTTTAATTGCGCCAGGGATTGCCTTAATATAGTAAATTTTTCACAAATTAATTTTTTACTGTCGCAAATTTTAAATACGCCAGGGATTGCCTTTTCTATAGTAAATTTTTCAAAATTTAATTTTATACTGTCGCAAATTTTAATTGCGCCAGGGATTGCCTTTTCTACAGTAAATTTTTCAAAAAATAATTTTCTACTGTCGCAAATTTTAATTGCGCCAGGGATTGCCTTTTCTGTAGTAAATTTGTCAAAAACTAATTTTTTTTACTGTCGCAAGTTTTAATTACGCCAGGGATTGCCTTTTCTATAGTAAATTTTGCAAAAAATAGTTTTTTACTGTCGCAAATTTTAAATACGCCAGGGATTGCCTTTTCTATAGTAAATTTTTCAAAAATTAATTTTTTACTGTCGCAAATTTTAAATCCGCCAGGGATTGCCTTTTCTATAGTAAATTTTTCAAAAAATAAGTTTTTACTGTCGCAATTTTAATTGCGCCAGGGATTGCCTTTTCTACAGTAAATTTTTAAAAAAATAATTTTCTACTGTCGCAAATTTTAATTGCGCCAGGGATTGCCTTTTCTACAGTAAATTTTTCAAAAATAATTTTTTACTGTCGCAAATTTTAATTGCGCCAGGGATTGCCTTTTCTATATTAAATTATTCACAAATTAATTTTTTACTGTCGCAAATTTTAATTGCGCCAGGGATTGCCTTTTCTATAGTAAATTTTGCAAAAAAAAATAATTTTTTACTGTCGCAAAATTTAACTGCGCCAGGGATTGCCTTTTCTACAGTAAATTTTTCAAAAAATAATTTTTTACTGTCGCAAATTTTAATTGCGCCAGGGATTGCCTTTTCTATAGTAAATTTTTCAAAAAATAATTTTTTACTGTCGCAACTTTTAATTACGCCAGGGATTGCCTTTTCTATAGTAAATTATTCAAAAAATAATTTTTTACTGTCACAAATTTTAATTACGGCAAGGATTGCCTTAATATAGTAAATTTTTCACAAATTAATTTTTTACTGTCGCAAATTTTAAATACGCCAGGGATTGCCTTTTCTATAGTAAATTTTTCAAAATTTAATTTTATACTGTCGCAAATTTTAATTGCGCCAGGGATTGCCTTTTCTACAGTAAATTTTTCAAAAAATAATTTTCTACTGTCGCAAATTTTAATTGCGCCAGGGATTGCCTTTTCTATAGTAAATTTGTCAAAAACTAATTTTTTTTACTGTCGCAAATTTTAATTGCGCCAGGGATTGCCTTTTCTATAGTAAATTTTGCAAAAAATAATTTTTTACTGTCGCAAATTTTAATTGCGCCAGGGATTGCCTTTTTTATAGTAAATTTTTCAAAAAATAATTTTCTACTGTCGCAAATTTTAATTGCGCCAGGGATTGCCTTTTCTATAGTAAATTTTTCAAAAAATAATTTTCTACTGTCGGAAATTTTAACTGCGCCAGGGATTGCCATTTCTACAGTAAATTTTTCAAAAAATAATTTTTTACTGTCGCAAATTTTAATTGCGCCAGGGATTGCCTTTTCTATAGTAAATTATTCACAAATGAATTTTTTACTGTCGCAAATTTTAATTGCGCCAGGGATTGCCATTTCTATAGTAAATTTTGCAAAAAAAATAATTTTTTACTGTCGCAAATTTTAACTGCGCCAGGGATTGCCTTTTCTACAGTAAATTTTTCAAAAAATAATTTTTTACTGTAGCAAATTTTAATTGCGCCAGGGATTGCCTTTTCTATAGTAAATTTTTCAAAAAATAATTTTTTACTGTCGCAAATTTTAAATACGCCAGGGATTGCCTTTTCTATAGTAAATTTTTCAAAAATTAATTTTTTACTGTCGCAAATTTTTAATCCGCCAGGGATTGCCTTTTCTATAGTAAATTTTTCAAAAAATAATTTTTTACTGTCGCAAATTTTAATTACGCCAGGGATTGCCTTTTCTATAGTAAATTTTTCAAAATTTAATTTTTTACTGTCGCAAATTTTAATTACGCCAAGGATTGCCTTTTCTATAGTAAATTTTTCAAAATTTAATATTATACTGTCGCAAATTTTAATTGCGCCCGGGATTGCCTTTTCTATAGTAAATTTTTCAAAAAATTATTTTTTACTGTCGCAAATTTTAATTGCGCCAGGGATTGCCTTTTCTATAGTAAATTTTTCAAAAATTAATTTTTTACTGTCGCAAATTTTAATTTCGCCAGGGATTGCCTTTTCTATAGTAAATTATTCAAAAAATAATTTTTTACTGTAGCAAATTTTAAATTCGCCAGGGATTGCCTTTTCTATAGTAAATTTTGCAAAAAAAATATTTTTTTACTGTCGCAAATTTTAAATTCGCCAGGGATTGCCTTTTCTACAGTAAATTTTTCAAAAAATAATTTTATACTGTCGCAAATTTGAAATACGCCAGGGATTGCCTTTTTATAGTAAATTATTCAAAAAATATTTTTTTACTGTCGCAAATTTTAAATACGCCAGGGATTGCCTTTTCTATAGTAAATTTTTCAAAATTTAATTTTATACTGTCGCAAATTTTAAATACGCTAGGGATTGCCTTTTCTATAGTAAAATATTCAAAAAATAATTTTTTACTGTCGCAAATATTAAATACCCCGGGGATTGCCTTTTCTATAGTAAATTTTTCAAAATTTAATTTTATACTGTCGCAAATTTTAATTGCGCCAGGGATTGCCTTTTCTACAGTAAATTTTCCAAAAAATTATTTTTTACTGTCGCAAATTTTAATTACGCCAGGGATTGCCTTTTCTATAGTAAATTTTTCAAAAATTAATTTTTTACTGTCGCAAATTTTAATTACGGCAGGGATTGCCTTTTCTATAGTAAATTATTCAAAAAATAATTTTTTACTGTCGCAAATTTTAATAAGCGCCAGGGATTGCCTTTTCTATAGTAAATATTTCAAAAAATAATTTTCTACTGTCGCAAATTTTAATTGCGCCAGGGATTGCCTTTTCTATAGTAAATTATTCAAAAAATAATTTTTTACTGTCGCAAATTTTAAATACGCCAAGGATTGACTTTTCTATAGTAAATTTTTCAAAAACTAATTTTTTACTGTCGCAATTTTTAATTGCGCCAGGGATTGCCTTTTCTATAGTAAATTTTTCACAAATTAATTTTTTGCTGTCGCAAATTTTAGTTTCGCCAGGGATTGCCTTTTCTATAGTAAATTATTCAAAAAATAATTTTTTACTGTCGCAAATTTTAAATTCGCCAGGGATTGCCTTTTCTATAGTAAATTTTTCAAAAATAATTTTTTACTGTCGCAAATTTTAATTGCGCCAGGGATTGCCTTTTTTATAGTAAATTTTTCAAAAAATAATTTTCTACTGTCGCAAATTTTAATTGCGCCAGGGATTGCCTTTTCTATAGTAAATTTTTCAAAAAATAATTTTCTACTGTCGGAAATTTTAACTGCGCCAGGGATTGCCATTTCTACAGTAAATTTTTCAAAAAATAATTTTTTACTGTCGCAAATTTTAATTGCGCCAGGGATTGCCTTTTCTATAGTAAATTATTCACAAATTAATTTTTTACTGTCGCAAATTTTAACTGCGCCAGGGATTGCCTTTTCTATAGTAAATTTTGCAAAAAAAATAATTTTTTACTGTCGCAAATTTTAACTGCGCCAGGGATTGCCTTTTCTACAGTAAATTTTTCAAAAAATAATTTTTTACTGTAGCAAATTTTAATTGCGCCAGGGATTGCCTTTTCTATAGTAAATTTTTCAAAAAATAATTTTTTACTGTCGCAAATTTTAAATACGCCAG
Source organism: Dioctria linearis (assembly GCA_963930735.1). Lineage (NCBI taxonomy): Eukaryota > Metazoa > Arthropoda > Insecta > Diptera > Asilidae > Dioctria > Dioctria linearis. The sequence continues at coordinate 80,364 of CAWVNZ010002516.1, read as the reverse complement.
GGATTGCCTTTTCTATAGTAAATTTTTCAAAAAATATTTTTTTACTGTCGCAAATTTTAAATACGCCAGGGATTGCCTTTTCTATAGTAAATTTTTCAAAAAATAATTTTTTACTGTCGCAAATTTTAAATACCCCAGGGATTGCCTTTTCTATAGTAAATTTTTCAAAATTTAATTTTATACTGTCGCAAATTTTAATTGCGCCAGGGATTGCCTTTTCTACAGTAAATTTTTCAAAAAATTATTTTTTACTGTCGCAAATTTTAATTACGCCAGGGATTGCCTTTTCTATAGTAAATTTTTCAAAAATTAATTTTTTACTGTCGCAAATTTTAATTACGCCAGGGATTGCCTTTTCTATAGTAAATTATTCAAAAAATAATTTTTTATTGTCGCAAGTTTTAATTGCGCCAGGGATTGCCTTTTCTACAGTAAATTTTTCAAAAAATAATTTTTTACTGTCACAAATTTTAAATACGCCAGGGATTGCCTTTTCTATAGTAAATTTTACAAAAAATAATTTTTTACTGTCGCAAATTTTAATTACGGCAAGGATTGCCTTAATATAGTACATTTTTCACAAATTAATTTTTTACTGTCGCAAATTTTAAATACGCCAGGGATTGCCTTTTCTATAGTAAATTTTTCAAAATTTAATTTTATACTGTCGCAAATTTTAATTGCGCCAGGGATTGCCTTTTCTACAGTAAATTTTTCAAAAAATAATTTTCTACTGTCGCAAATTTTAATTGCGCCAGGGATTGCCTTTTCTATAGTAAATTTGTCAAAGACTAATTTTTTTTACTGTCGCAAGTTTTAATTACGCCAGGAATTGCCTTTTCTATAGTAAATTTTGCAAAAAATAATTTTTTAATGTCGCAAATTTTAATTACGCCAGGGATTGCCTTTTCTATAGTAAATTTTTCAAAAATTGATTTTTTACTCTCGCAAATTTTAAATACGCCAGGGATTGCCTTTTCTATAGTAAATTTTTCAAAAATTAATTTTTTGCTGTCGCAAATTTTAATTTCGCCAGGGATTGCCTTTTCTATAGTAAATTTTTCAAAAAATAATTTTCTACTGTCGCAAATTTAATTGCGCCAGGGATTGCCTTTTCTATAGTAAATTTTTCAAAAAATAATTTTTTACTGTCGCAAATTTTAATTGCGCCAGGGATTGCCTTTTCTATAGTAAGTTTTTCAAAATTTAATTTTATACTGTCGCAAATTTTAAATTCGCCAGGGATTGCCTTTTCTACAGTAAATTTTCAAAAATATTTTTCTACTGTCGCAAATTTTAATTGCGCCAGGGATTGCCTTTTCTATAGTAAATTTTTCACAAATTAATTTTTTACTGTCGCAAATTTTAAATACGCCAGGGATTGCCTTTTCTATAGTAAATTATTCAAAAAATAATTTTTTTATTGTCGCAAATTTTAATTGCGCCAGGGATTGCCTTTTCTCTAGTAAATTTTTCAAAAAATAATTTTATACTGTCGCAAATTTGAAATACGCCAGGGATTGCCTTTTTATAGTAAATTATTCAAAAAATATTTTTTTACTGCCGCAAATTTTAAATACGCCAGGGATTGCCTTTTCTATAATAAATTTTTCAAATTTAATTTTATACTGTCGCAAATTTTAAATACGCTAGGGATTGCCTTTTCTATAGTAAATTATTCAAAAAATAATTTTTTACTGTCGCAAATTTTAAATACCCCAGGGATTGCCTTTTCTATAGTAAATTTTTCAAAATTTAATTTTATACTGTCGCAAATTTTAATTACGCCAGGGATTGCCTTTTCTACAGTAAATTTTTCAAAAAATTATTTTTTACTGTCGCAAATTTTAATTACGCCAGGGATTGCCTTTTCTATAGTAAATTTTTCAAAAATTAATTTTTTACTGTCGCAAATTTTAATTACGGCCGGGAATTGCCTTTTCTATAGTAAATTATTCAAAAAATAATTTTTTACTGTCGCAAATTTTAATAGCGCCAGGGATTGCCTTTTCTATAGTAAATTTTTCAAAAAATAATTTTCTACTGTCGCAAATTTTAATTGCGCCAGGGATTGCCTTTTCTATAGTAAATTATTCAAAAAATAATTTTTTACTGTCGCAAATTTTAATTACGCCAGGGATTGCCTTTTCTATAGTAAATTTTGCAAAAAATAATTTTTTTACTGTCGCAAATTTTAATTGCGCCAGGGATTGCCTTTTCTATAGTAAATTTTTCAAAATATAATTTTATATTGTCGCAAATTTTAAATACGCCAAGGATTGACTTTTCTATAGTAAATTTTTCAAAACTATTTTTTTACTGTCGCAATTTTTAATTGCGCCAGGGATTGCCTTTTCTATAGTAAATTTTTCACAAATTAATTTTTTGCTGTCGCAAATTTTAGTTTCGCCAGGGATTGCCTTTTCTATAGTAAATTATTCAAAAAATAATTTTTTACTGTCGCAAATTTTAAATTCGCCAGGGATTGCCTTTTCTATAGTAAATTTTTCAAAAAATAATTTTTTACTGTCGCAAATTTTAATTGCGCCAGGGATTGCCTTTTTTATAGTAAATTTTTCAAAAAATAATTTTCTACTGTCGCAAATTTTAATTGCGCCAGGGATTGCCTTTTCTATAGTAAATTTTGCAAAAAAATAATTTTTTACTGTCGCAAATTTTAATTGCGCCAGGGATTGTCTTTTCTATAGTAAATTTTTCAAAATTAATTTTTTACTGTCGCAAATTTTAATTACGCCAGGGTTTGCCTTTTCTATAGTAAATTTTTCACAAATTAATTTTTTACTGTCGCAAATTTTAAATACGCCAGGGATTGCCTTTTCTATAGTAAATTTTTCAAAATTAATTTTTTACTGTCGCAAATTTTAAATCCGCCAGGGATTGCCTTTTCTATAGTAAATTTTTCAAAAAATAATTTTTTACTGTCGCAAATTTTAATTGCGCCAGGGATTGCCTTTTCTATAGTAAATTTTTCAAAAAATAATTTTCTACTGTCGCAAATTTTAACTGCGCCAGGGATTGCCATTTCTACAGTAAATTTTTCAAAAAATAATTTTTTACTGTCGCAAATTTTAATTGCGCCAGGGATTGCCTTTTCTATAGTAAATTATTCACAAATTAATTTTTTACTGTCGCAAATTTTAATTGCGCCAGGGATTGCCTTTTCTATAGTAAATTTTGCAAAAAAAATAATTTTTTACTGTCGCAAATTTTAACTGCGCCAGGGATTGCCTTTTCTACAGTAAATTTTTCAAAAAATAATTTTTTACTGTAGCAAATTTTAATTGCACCAGGTATTGCCTTTTCTATAGTAAATTTTCAAAAAATAATTTTTTACTGTCGCAAATTTTAAATAAGCCAGGGATTGCCTTTTCTATAGTAAATTTTTCAAAAATTAATTTTTTACTGTCGCAAATTTTTAATCCGCCAGGGATTGCCTTTTCTATAGTAAATTTTTCAAAAAATAATTTTTTACTGTCGCAAATTTTAATTACGCCAGGGATTGCCTTTTCTATAGTAAATTTTTCAAAATTTAATTTTTTTACTGTCGCAAATTTTAATTACGCCAAGGATTGCCTTTTCTATAGTAAATTTTTCAAAATTTAATATTATACTGTCGCAAATTTTAATTGCGCCCGGGATTGCCTTTTCTATAGTAAAATTTTTCAAAAAATAATTTTTTACTGTCGCAAATTTTAATTGCGCCAGGGATTGCCTTTTCTATAGTAAATTTTTCACAAATTAATTTTTGCTGTCGCAAATTTTAATTTCGCCAGGGATTGCCTTTTCTATAGTAAATTATTCAAAAAATAATTTTTTACTGTCGCAAATTTTAAATTCGCCAGGGATTGCCTTTTCTATAGTAAATTTTGTAAAAAAATATTTTTTTACTGTCGCAAATTTTAATTGCTCCAGGGATTGCCTATTCTATAGTAAATTGTTCAAAAAATAATTTTTTACTGTCACAAATTTTAATTGCGCCAGGGATTGCCTTTTCTATAGTAAATTTTTCAAAAAATAATTTTCTACTGTCGCAAATTTTAATTGCGCCAGGGATTGCCTTTTATACAGTAAATTTTTCAAAAAATAATTTTTTTACTGTCGCAAATTTTAATTGCGCCAGGGATTGCCTTTTCTATAGTAAATTATTCACAAATTAATTTTTTACTGTCGCAAATTTTAATTGCGCCAGGGATTGCATTTTCTATAGTAAATTTTGCAAAGAAAAATAATTTTTTTACTGTCGCAAATTTTAACTGCGCCAGGGATTGCCTTTTCTACAGTAAAGTTTTCAAAAAATAATTTTTTATTGTAGCAAATTTTAATTGCGCCAGGGATTGCCTTTTCTATAGTAAATTTTTCAAAAACTAATTTTTTACTGTCGCAAATTTTAATTGCGCCAGGGATTGCCTTTTCTATAGTAAATTTTTCACAAATTAATTTTTTGCTGTCGCAAATTTTAATTTCGCCAGGGATTGCCTTTTCTATAGTAAATTATTCAAAAAATAATTTTTTACTGTCGCAAATTTTAAATTCGCCAGGGATTGCCTTTTCTATAGTAAATTTTTCAAAAAATATTTTTTTACTGTCGCAAATTTTAATTGCGCCAGGGATTGCCTTTTCTATAGTAAATTTTTCAAAAAATAATTTTCTACTGTCGCAAATTTTAATTGCGCCAGGGATTGCCTTTTCTACAGTAAATTTTTCAAAAAATAATTTTTTACTGTCGCAAATTTTAATTGCGCCAGGGATTGGCTTTTCTATAGTAAATTATTCACAAATTAATTTTTTACTGTCGCAAATTTTAATTACGCCAAGGATTGCCTTTTCTATAGTAAATATTTCAAAATTTAATATTATACTGTCGCAAATTTTAATTGCGCCCGGGATTGCCTTTTCTATAGTAAATTTTTCAAAAACTAATTTTTTACTGTCGCAAATTTTAATTGCGCCAGGGATTGCCTTTTCTATAGTAAATTTTTCACAAATTAATTTTTTGCTGTCGCAAATTTTAATTTCGCCAGGGATTGCCTTTTCTATAGTAAATTTTGCAAAAAAATATTTTTTTACTGTCGCAAATTTTAAATTCGCCAGGGATTGCCTTTCTATAGTAAATTTTGCAAAAAAAATATTTTTTACTGTCGCAAATTTTAATTGCGCCAGGGATTGCCTTTTCTATAGTAAATTTTTCAAAAAATAATTTTCAACTGTCGCAAATTTTAATTGCGCCAGGGATTGCCTTTTCTATAGTAAATTATTCACAAATTAATTTTTTACTGTCGCAAATTTTAATTACGCCAAGGATTGCCTTTTCTATAGTAAATTTTTCAAAATTTAATATTATACTGTCGCAAATTTTAATTGCGCCCGGGATTGCCTTTTCTATAGTAAATTTTTCAAAAACTAATTTTTTACTGTCGCAAATTTTAATTGCGCCAGGGATTGCCTTTTCTATAGTAAATTATTCAAAAAATAATTTTTTACTGTCGCAAATTTTAAATTCGCCAGGGATTGCCTTTTCTATAGTAAATTTTGCAAAAAAATATTTTTTTACTGTCGCAAATTTTAAATTCGCCAGGGATTGCTTTTCTATAGTAAATTTTGCAAAAAAAATATTTTTTACTGTCGCAAATTTTAATTGCGCCAGGGATTGCCTTTTCTATAGTAAATTTTTCAAAAAATAATTTTCTACTGTCGCAAATTTTAACTGCGCCAGGGATTGCCATTTCTACAGTAAATTTTTCAAAAAATAATTTTTTACTGTCGCAAATTTTAATTGCGCCAGGGATTGCCTTTTCTATAGTAAATTATTCACAAATTAATTTTTTACTGTCGCAAATTTTAATTGCGCCAGGGATTGCCTTTTCTATAGTAAATTTTGCAAAAAAAATAATTTTTTACTGTCGCAAATTTTAACTGCGCCAGGGATTGCCTTTTCTACAGTAAATTTTTCAAAAAATAATTTTTTACTGTAGCAAATTTTAATTGCACCAGGGATTGCCTTTTCTATAGTAAATTTTTCAAAAAATAATTTTTTACTGTCGCAAATTTTAAATACGCCAGGGATTGCCTTTTCTATAGTAAATTTTTCAAAAATTAATTTTTTACTGTCGCAAATTTTTAATCCGCCAGGGATTGCCTTTTCTATAGTAAATTTTTCAAAAAATAATTTTTTACTGTCGCAAATTTTAATTACGCCAGTGATTGCCTTTTCTATAGTAAATTTTTCAAAATTTAATTTTTTACTGTCGCAAATTTTAATTACGCCAAGGATTGCCTTTTCTATAGTAAATTTTTCAAAATTTAATATTATACTGTCGCAAATTTTAATTGCGCCCGGGATTGCCTTTTCTATAGTAAATTTTTCAAAAAATAATTTTTTACTGTCGCAAATTTTAATTGCGCCAGGGATTGCCTTTTCTATAGTAAATTTTTCACAAATTAATTTTTTGCTGTCGCAAATTTTAATTTCGCCAGGGATTGCCTTTTCTATAGTAAATTATTCAAAAAATAATTTTTTACTGTCGCAAATTTTAAATTCGCCAGGGATTGCCTTTTCTATAGTAAATTTTGCAAAAAAATATTTTTTTTACTGTCGCAAATTTTAATTGCTCCAGGGATTTGCCTATTCTATAGTAAATTTTTCAAAAAATAATTTTTTACTGTCGCAAATTTTAATTGCGCCAGGGATTGCCTTTTCTATAGTAAATTTTCAAAAATAATTTTCTACTGTCGCAAATTTTAATTGCGCCAGGGATTGCCTTTTATACAGTAAATTTTTCAAAAAATAATTTTTTATTGTCGCAAATTTTAATTGCGCCAGGGATTGCCTTTTCTATAGTAAATTATTCACAAATTAATTTTTTACTGTCGCAAATTTTAATTGCGCCAGGGATTGCATTTTCTATAGTAAATTTTGAAAAAAAAAATAATTTTTTACTGTCGCAAATTTTAACTGCGCCAGGGATTGCCTTTTCTACAGTAAAGTTTTCAAAAAATAATTTTTTATTGTAGCAAATTTTAATTGCGCCAGGGATTGCCTTTTCTATAGTAAATTTTTCAAAAACTAATTTTTTACTGTCGCAAATTTTAATTGCGCCAGGGATTGCCTTTTCTATAGTAAATTTTTCACAAATTAATTTTTTGCTGTCGCAAATTTTAATTTCGCCAGGGATTGTCTTTTCTATAGTAAATTATTCAAAAAATAATTTTTTACTGTCGCAAATTTTAAATTGGCCAGGGATTGCCTTTTCTATAGTAAATTTTGCAAAAAAATATTTTTTTACTGTCGCAAATTTTAATTGCGCCAGGGATTGCCTTTTCTATAGTAAATTTTTCAAAAAATAATTTTTTACTGTCGCAAATTTTAATTGCGCCAGGGATTGCCTTTTATATAGTAAATTTTTCAAAAAATAATTTTCTACTGCCGCAAATTTTAATTGCGCCAGGGATTGCCTTTTCTACAGTAAATTTTTCAAAAAATAATTTTTTACTGTCGCAAATTTTAATTGCGCCAGGGATTGGCTTTTCTATAGTAAATTATTCACAAATTAATTTTTTACTGTCGCAAATTTTAATTACGCCAAGGATTGCCTTTTCTATAGTAAATTTTTCAAAATTTAATATTATACTGTCGCAAATTTTAATTGCGCCCGGGATTGCCTTTTCTATAGTAAATTTTTCAAAAACTAATTTTTTACTGTCGCAAATTTTAATTGCGCCAGGGATTGCCTTTTCTATAGTAAATTTTTCACAAATTAATTTTTTTGCTGTCGCAAATTTTAATTTCGCCAGGGATTGCCTTTTCTATAGTAAATTTTGCAAAAAAATATTTTTTTACTGTCGCAAATTTTAAATTCGCCAGGGATTGCCTTTCTATAGTAAATTTTGCAAAAAAATATTTTTTACTGTCGCAAATTTTAATTGCGCTAGGGATTGCCTTTTCTATAGTAAATTTTTCAAAAAATAATTTTTTACTGTCGCAAATTTTAATTGCGCCAGGGATTGGCTTTTCTATAGTAAATTATTCACAAATTAATTTTTTACTGTCGCAAATTTTAATTACGCCAAGGATTGCCTTTTCTATAGTAAATTTTTCAAAATTTAATATTATACTGTCGCAAATTTTAATTGCGCCCGGGATTGCCTTTTCTATAGTAAATTTTTCAAAAACTAATTTTTTACTGTCGCAAATTTTACTTGCGCCAGGGATTGCCTTTTCTATAGTAAATTATTCAAAAAATAATTTTTTTACTGTCGCAAATTTTAAATTCGCCAGGGATTGCCTTTTCTATAGTAAATTTTGCAAAAAAATATTTTTTTACTGTCGCAAATTTTAAATTCGCCAGGGATTGCCTTTCTATAGTAAATTTTGCAAAAAAATATTTTTTACTGTCGCAAATTTTAATTGCGCCAGGGATTGCCTTTTCTATAGTAAATTTTTCAAAAAATAATTTTTTACTGTCGCAAATTTTAATTGCGCCAGGAATTGCCTTTTCTATAGTAAATTTTTCAAAAAATAATTTTCTACTGTCGCAAATTTTAATTGCGCCAGGGATTGCCTTTTGTACAGTAAATTTTTCAAAAAATATTTTTTTACTGTCGCAAAAATTGCGCCAGGGATTGCCTTTTGTACAGTAAATTTTTCAAAAAATATTTTTTTACTGTCGCAAATTTTAATTGCGCCAGGGATTGCTTTTCTATAGTAAATTATTCACAAATTAATTTTTTACTGTTGCAAATTTTAATTGCGCCAGGGATTGCCTTTTCTATAGTAAATTTTGCAAAAAAAATAATTTTTTACTGTCGCAAATTTTAACTGCGCCAGGGATTGCCTTTTCTACAGTAAAGTTTTCAAAAAATAATTTTTTATTGTAGCAAATTTTAATTGCGACAGGGATTGCCTTTTCTATAGTAAATTTTTCAAAACATAATTTTTTACTGTCGCAAATTTTAAATACGCCAGGAATTGCCTTTTCTACAGTAAATTTTTCAAAAAAATAATTTTTTACTGTCGCAAATTTTAATTACGCCAGGGATTGCCTTTTCTATAGTAAATTTTTCAAAAATTAATTTTTTACTGTCGCAAATTTTAAATTCGCCAGGGATTGCCTTTTCTATAGTAAATTTTTCAAAAATTAAATTTTTAATGTCGCAAATTTTTAATCCGCCAGGGATTGCCTTTTCTATAGTAAATTTTTCAAAAAATAATTTTTTACTGTCGCAAATTTTAATTACGCCAGGGATTGCCTTTTCTATTGTAAATTTTTCACAAATTAATTTTTTACTGTCGCAAATTTTAAATACGCCAGGGATTGCCTTTTCTATAGTAAATTTTTCACAAATTAATTTTTTACTCTCGCAAATTTTAATTACGCCAGGGTTTGCCTTTTCTATAGTAAATTTTTCACAAATTAATTTTTTACTGTCGCAAATTTTAAATACGACAGGGATTGCTTTTTCTATAGTAAATTTTTCAAAAATTAATTTTTTACTGTCGCAAATTTTAAATCCGCCAGGGATTGCCTTTTCTATAGTAAATTTTTCAAAAAATAATTTTTTATTGTCGCAAATTTTAATTGCGCCAGGGATTGCGTTTTCTATAGTAAATTTTTAAAAAAATAATTTTCTACTGTCGCAAATTTTAATTGCGCCAGGGATTGCCTTTTCTACAGTAAATTTTTCAAAAAATAATTTTTTACTGTCGCCAATTTTAATTGCGCCAGGGATTGCCTTTTCTATAGTAAATTATTCACAAATTAATTTTTTACTGTCGCAAATTTTAATTGCGCCATGGATTGCCTTTTCTATAGTAAATTTTGCAAAAAAAATAATTTTTTACTGTCGCAAATTTTAATTGCGCCAGGGATTGCTTTTTCTACAGAAAATTTTCCAAAAAATAATTTTTTACTGTCGCAAATTTTAATTGCGCCAGGGATTGCCTTTTCTATAGTAAATTTTTCACAAATTAATTTTTTACTCTCGCAAATTTTAATTACGCCAGGGTTTGCCTTTTCTATAGTAAATTTTTCACAAATTAATTTTTTACTGTCGCAAATTTTAAATACGACAGGGATTGCTTTTTCTATAGTAAATTTTTCAAAAATTAATTTTTTACTGTCGCAAATTTTAAATCCGCCAGGGATTGCCTTTTCTATAGTAAATTTTTCAAAAATAATTTTTTATTGTCGCAAATTTTAATTGCGCCAGGGATTGCGTTTTCTATAGTAAATTTTTAAAAAAATAATTTTCTACTGTCGCAAATTTTAATTGCGCCAGGGATTGCCTTTTCTACAGTAAATTTTTCAAAAAATAATTTTTTACTGTCGCCAATTTTAATTGCGCCAGGGATTGCCTTTTCTATAGTAAATTATTCACAAATTAATTTTTTACTGTCGCAAATTTTAATTGCGCCATGGATTGCCTTTTCTATAGTAAATTTTGCAAAAAAAATAATTTTTTACTGTCGCAAATTTTAATTGCGCCAGGGATTGCTTTTTCTACAGAAAATTTTCCAAAAAATAATTTTTTACTGTCGCAAATTTTAATTGCGCCAGGGATTGCCTTTTCTATAGTAAATTTTTCAAAAAATAATTTTTTACTGTCGCAAATTTTAAATACGCCAGGGATTGCCTTTCCTACAGTAAATTTTTCAAAAGATAATTTTTTACTGTCGCAAATTTTAATTACGCCAGGGATTGCCTTTTCTATAGTAAATTTTTCAAAAATTAATTTTTTACTGTCGCAAATTTTAAATACGCCAGGGATTGCCTTTTCTATAGTAAATTTTTCAAAAATTAATTTTTTACTATCGCAAATTTTAAAACCGCCAGGGATTGCCTTTTCTATAGTAAATTTTTCAAAAAATAATTTTTTACTGTCGCAAATTTTAATTACGCCAGGGATTGCCTTTTCTATAGTAAATTTTTCAACAAATTAATTTTTTACTGTCGCAAATTTTAAATACGCCAGGGATTGCCTTTTCTATAGTAAATTTTTCAAAAACTAATTTTTTACTGTCGCAAATTTTAATTACGCCAGGGATTGCCTTTCCTATAGTAAATTATTCAAAAAATAATTTTTTACTGTCGCAAGTTTTAATTGCGCCAAGGATTGCCTTTTCTACAGTAAATTTTTCAAAAAATTATTTTTTACTGTCACAAATTTTAAATACGCCAGGGATTGCCTTTTCTATGGTAAATTTGTCAAAAACTAATTTTTTTTTACTGTCGCAAGTTTTAATTACGCCAGGGATTGCCTTTTCTATAGTAAATTTTGCAAAAAATAATTTTTTACTGTCGCAAATTTTAATTACGCCAGGAATTGCCTTTTCTATAGTAAATTTTTCAAAAATTAATTTTTTACTGTCGCAAATTTTAAATACGCCAGGGATTGCCTTTTCTATAGTAAATTTTTCAAAATTAATTTTTTGCTGTCGCAAATTTTAATTTCTCCAGGGATTGCCTTTTCTATAGTAAATTTTGCAAAAAATAATTTTCTACTGTCGCAAATTTTAATTGCGCCAGGAATTGCCTTTTCTATAGTTAATTTTTCAAAAACTAATTTTTTACTGTCGCAAGTTTTAATTGCGCCAGGGATTGCCTTTTCTATAGTAAATTATTCAAAAAATAATTTTTTACTGACGCAAGTTTTAATTGCGCCAGGGATTGCCTTTTCTACAGTAAATTTATCAAAAAATAATTTTTTACTGTCGCAAATTTTAATTGCGCCAGGGATTGCCTTTTATACAGTAAATTTTTCAAAAAATAATTTTTTATTGTCGCAAATTTTAATTGCGCCAGGGATTGCCTTTTCTATAGTAAATTATTCACAAATTAATTTTTTACTGTCGCAAATTTTAATTGCGCCAGGGATTGCATTTTCTATAGTAAATTTTGCAAAAAAAAATAATTTTTTACTGTCGCAAATTTTAACTGCGCCAGGGATTGCCTTTTGTACAGTAAAGTTTTCAAAAAATAATTTTTTATTGTAGCAAATTTTAATTGCGCCAGGGATTGCCTTTTCTATAGTAAATTTTTCAAAAACTAATTTTTTACTGTCGCAAATTTTAATTGCGCCAGGGATTGCCTTTTCTATAGTAAATTTTTCACAAATTAATTTTTTGCTGTCGCAAATTTTAATTTCGCCAGGGATTGCCTTTTCTATAGTAAATTATTCAAAAAATAATTTTTTACTGTCGCAAATTTTAAATTGGCCAGGGATTGCCTTTTCTATAGTAAATTTTGCAAAAAAATATTTTTTTACTGTCGCAAATTTTAATTGCGCCAGGGATTGCCTTTTCTATAGTAAATTTTTCAAAAAATAATTTTTTACTGTCGCAAATTTTAATTGCGCCAGGGATTGCATTTTATATAGTAAATTTTTCAAAAAATAATTTTCTACTGCCGCAAATTTTAATTGCGCCAGGGATTGCCTTTTCTACAGTAAATTTTTCAAAAAATAATTTTTTACTGTCGCAAATTTTAATTGCGCCAGGGATTGGCTTTTCTATAGTAAATTATTCACAAATTAATTTTTTACTGTCGCAAATTTTAATTACGCCAAGGATTGCCTTTTCTATAGTAAATTTTTCAAAATTTAATATTATACTGTCGCAAATTTTAATTGCGCCCGGGATTGCCTTTTCTATAGTAAATTTTTCAAAAACTAATTTTTTACTGTCGCAAATTTTAATTGCGCCAGGGATTGCCTTTTCTATAGTAAATTTTTCACAAATTAATTTTTTGCTGTCGCAAATTTTAATTTCGCCAGGGATTGCCTTTTCTATAGTAAATTTTGCAAAAAAATATTTTTTTACTGTCGCAAATTTTAAATTCGCCAGGGATTGCCTTTCTATAGTAAATTTTGCAAAAAAATATTTTTTACTGTCGCAAATTTTAATTGCGCCAGGGATTGCCTTTTCTATAGTAAATTTTTCAAAAAATAATTTTTTACTGTCGCAAATTTTAATTGCGCCAGGGATTGGCTTTTCTATAGTAAATTATTCACAAATTAATTTTTTACTGTCGCAAATTTTAATTACGCCAAGGATTGCCTTTTCTATAGTAAATTTTTCAAAATTTAATATTATACTGTCGCAAATTTTAATTGCGCCCGGGATTGCCTTTTCTATAGTAAATTTTTCAAAAACTAATTTTTTACTGTCGCAAATTTTACTTGCGCCAGGGATTGCCTTTTCTATAGTAAATTATTCAAAAAATAATTTTTTACTGTCGCAAATTTTAAATTCGCCAGGGATTGCCTTTTCTATAGTAAATTTTGCAAAAAAATATTTTTTTACTGTCGCAAATTTTAAATTCGCCAGGGATTGCCTTTCTATAGTAAATTTTGCAAAAAAATATTTTTTACTGTCGCAAATTTTAATTGCGCCAGGGATTGCCTTTTCTATAGTAAATTTTTCAAAAAATAATTTTTTACTGTCGCAAATTTTAACTGCGCCAGGAATTGCCTTTTCTATAGTAAATTTTTCAAAAAATAATTTTCTACTGTCGCAAATTTTAATTGCGCCAGGGATTGCCTTTTGTACAGTAAATTTTTCAAAAAATATTTTTTTACTGTCGCAAATTTTAATTGCGCCAGGGATTGCTTTTCTATAGTAAATTATTCACAAATTAATTTTTTACTGTTGCAAATTTTAATTGCGCCAGGGATTGCCTTTTCTATAGTAAATTTTGCAAAAAAAAATAATTTTTTACTGTCGCAAATTTTAACTGCGCCAGGGATTGCCTTTTCTACAGTAAAGTTTTCAAAAAATAATTTTTTATTGTAGCAAATTTTAATTGCGACAGGGATTGCCTTTTCTATAGTAAATTTTTCAAAACATAATTTTTTACTGTCGCAAATTTTAAATACGCCAGGAATTGCCTTTTCTACAGTAAATTTTTCAAAAAAATAATTTTTTACTGTCGCAAATTTTAATTACGCCAGGGATTGCCTTTTCTATAGTAAATTTTTCAAAAATTAATTTTTTACTGTCGCAAATTTTAAATTCGCCAGGGATTGCCTTTTCTATAGTAAATTTTTCAAAAATTAAATTTTTAATGTCGCAAATTTTTAATCCGCCAGGGATTGCCTTTTCTATAGTAAATTTTTCAAAAAATAATTTTTTACTGTCGCAAATTTTAATTACGCCAGGGATTGCCTTTTCTATAGTAAATTTTTCACAAATTAATTTTTTACTGTCGCAAATTTTAAATACGTCAGGGATTGCCTTTTCTATAGTAAATTTTTCACAAATTAATTTTTTACTCTCGCAAATTTTAATTACGCCAGGGTTTGCCTTTTCTATAGTAAATTTTTCACAAATTAATTTTTTACTGTCGCAAATTTTAAATACGACAGGGATTGCTTTTTCTATAGTAAATTTTTCAAAAATTAATTTTTTACTGTCGCAAATTTTAAATCCGCCAGGGATTGCCTTTTCTATAGTAAATTTTTCAAAAAATAATTTTTTATTGTCGCAAATTTTAATTGCGCCAGGGATTGCGTTTTCTATAGTAAATTTTTAAAAAATAATTTTCTACTGTCGCAAATTTTAATTGCGCCAGGGATTGCCTTTTCTACAGTAAATTTTTCAAAAAATAATTTTTTACTGTCGCCAATTTTAATTGCGCCAGGGATTGCCTTTTCTATAGTAAATTATTCACAAATTAATTTTTTACTGTCGCAAATTTTAATTGCGCCATGGATTGCCTTTTCTATAGTAAATTTTGCAAAAAAAATAATTTTTTACTGTCGCAAATTTTAATTGCGCCAGGGATTGCTTTTTCTACAGAAAATTTTCCAAAAAATAATTTTTTACTGTCGCAAATTTTAATTGCGCCAGGGATTGCCTTTTCTATAGTAAATTTTTCAAAAAATAATTTTTTACTGTCGCAAATTTTAAATACGCCAGGGATTGCCTTTCCTACAGTAAATTTTTCAAAAGATAATTTTTTACTGTCGCAAATTTTAATTACGCCAGGGATTGCCTTTTCTATAGTAAATTTTTCAAAAATTAATTTTTTACTGTCGCAAATTTTAAATACGCCAGGGATTGCCTTTTCTATAGTAAATTTTTCAAAAATTAATTTTTTACTATCGCAAATTTTAAAACCGCCAGGGATTGCCTTTTCTATAGTAAATTTTTCAAAAAATAATTTTTTACTGTCGCAAATTTTAATTACGCCAGGGATTGCCTTTTCTATAGTAAATTTTTCAACAAATTAATTTTTTACTGTCGCAAATTTTAAATACGCCAGGGATTGCCTTTTCTATAGTAAATTTTTCAAAAACTAATTTTTTACTGTCGCAAATTTTAATTACGCCAGGGATTGCCTTTCCTATAGTAAATTATTCAAAAAATAATTTTTTACTGTCGCAAGTTTTAATTGCGCCAAGGATTGCCTTTTCTACAGTAAATTTTTCAAAAAATTATTTTTTACTGTCACAAATTTTAAATACGCCAGGGATTGCCTTTTCTATGGTAAATTTGTCAAAAACTAATTTTTTTTTACTGTCGCAAGTTTTAATTACGCCAGGGATTGCCTTTTCTATAGTAAATTTTGCAAAAAATAATTTTTTACTGTCGCAAATTTTAATTACGCCAGGAATTGCCTTTTCTATAGTAAATTTTTCAAAAATTAATTTTTTACTGTCGCAAATTTTAAATACGCCAGGGATTGCCTTCTATATAGTAAATTTTTCAAAAATTAATTTTTGCTGTCGCAAATTTTAATTTCTCCAGGGATTGCCTTTTCTATAGTAAATTTTGCAAAAAATAATTTTCTACTGTCGCAAATTTTAATTGCGCCAGGAATTGCCTTTTCTATAGTTAATTTTTCAAAAACTAATTTTTTACTGTCGCAAGTTTTAATTACGCCAGGGATTGCCTTTTCTATAGTAAATTATTCAAACAATAATTTTTTACTGACGCAAGTTTTAATTGCGCCAGGGATTGCCTTTTCTACAGTAAATTTATCAAAAAATAATTTTTTACTGTCGCAAATTTTAATTGCGCCAGGGATTGCCTTTTCTATAGTAAATTTTTCAAAATTTAATTTTATACTGTCGCAAATTTTAAATTCGCTAGGGATTGCCTTTTCTACAGTAAATTTTTCAAAAATATTTTGCTACTGTCGCAAATTTTAATTGCGCCAGGGATTGCCAAACTATAGTAAATTTTTCACAAATTTATTTTTTACTGTCGCAAATTTTAAATACGCCAGGGATTGCCTTTTCTATAGTAAATTATTCAACAAATAATTTTTTACTGTCGCAAATTTTAATTGCGCCAGGGATTGCCTTTTCTCTAGTAAATTTTTCAAAAAATAATTTTATACTGTCGCAAATTTGAAATACGCCAGGGATTGCCTTTTTATATTAAATATTCAAAAAATAATTTTTTTCTGTCGCAAATTTTAAATACGCCAGGGATTGCCTTTTCTATAGTAAATTTTTCAAAATTTAATTTTATACTGTCGCAAATTTTAAATACGCTAAAGATTGCCTTTTCTATAGTAAATTATTCAAAAAATAATTTTTTACTGTCGCAAATTTTAAATACCCCATGGATTGCCTTTTCTATAGTAAATTTTTCAAAATTTAATTTTATACTGTCGCAAATTTTAATTGCGCCAGGGATTGCCTTTTCTACAGTAAATTTTTCAAAAATAATTTTCTACTGTCGCAAATTTTAATTGCGCCAAGGGTTGCCTTTTCTATAGTAAATTTTTCAAAAACTCATTTTTTACTGTCGCTAGTTTTAATTACGCCAGGGATTGCCTTTTCTATAGTAAATTTTTCAAAAATTAATTTTATACAGTCGCAAATTTTAATTGCGCCAGGAATTGCCTTTTTTATAGTAAATTTTGCAAAAAATAATTTTCTACTGTCGCAAATTTTAATTGCGCCAGGGATTGCCTTTTCTATAGTAAATTTTGCAAAAAATAATTTTTTACTGTCGCAAATTTTAATTGCGCCAGGGATTGCCTTTTCTATAGTAAATTTTTCAAAATTTAATTTTATACTGTCGCAAATTTTAATTACGCCAAGGATTGCCTTTTCTATAGTAAATTTTTCAAAAACTAATTTTGTACTGTCGCAAGTTTTAATTACGTCAGGTATTGCCTTTTCTATAGTAAATTATTCAAAAAATAATTTTTTACTGACGCAAGTTTTAATTGCGCCAGGGATTGCCTTTTCTAGAGTAAATTTTTCAAAAAATAATTTTTTATTGTCGCAAATTTTAATTGCGCCAGGGATTGCCTTTTCTATAGTAAATTTTTCAAAATTTAATTTTATACTGTCGCAAATTTTAAATACGCCAGGGATTGCCTTTTCTACAGTAAATTTTTCAAAAAATAATTTTCTACTGTCGAAAATTTTAATTGCGCCAGGGATTGCCTTTTCTATAGCAAATTTTTCACAAATTAATTTTTTACTGTCGCAAATTTTAAATACGCCAGGGATTGCCTTTCATATAGTAAATTTTGCAAAAAATAATTTTTTATTGTCGCAACTTTTAATTACGCCAGGGATTGCCATTTCTATAGTAAATTTTTCAAAAATTAATTTTTTACTGTCGCAAATTTTAAATACGCCAGGGATTGCCTTTTCTATAGTAAATTTTGCAAAAAAATATTTTTTTACTGTCGCAAATTTTAAATTCGCCAGGGATTGCCTTTCTATAGTAAATTTTGCAAAAAAATATTTTTTACTGTCGCAAATTTTAATTGCGCCAGGGATTGCCTTTTCTATAGTAAATTTTTCAAAAAATAATTTTTTACTGTCGCAAATTTTAATTGCGCCAGGGATTGGCTTTTCTATAGTAAATTATTCACAAATTAATTTTTTACTGTCGCAAATTTTAATTACGCCAAGGATTGCCTTTTCTATAGTAAATTTTTCAAAATTTAATATTATACTGTCGCAAATTTTAATTGCGCCCGGGATTGCCTTTTCTATAGTAAATTTTTCAAAAACTAATTTTTTACTGTCGCAAATTTTAATTGCGCCAGGGATTGCCTTTTCTATAGTAAATTATTCAAAAAATAATTTTTTACTGTCGCAAATTTTAAATTCGCCAGGGATTGCCTTTTCTATAGTAAATTTTGCAAAAAAATATTTTTTTACTGTCGCAAATTTTAAATTCGCCAGGGATTGACTTTCTATAGTAAATTTTGCAAAAAAATATTTTTTACTGTCGCAAATTTTAATTGCGCCAGGGATTGCCTTTTCTATAGTAAATTTTTCAAAAAATAATTTTTTACTGTCGCAAATTTTAATTGCGCCAGGGATTGCCTTTTCTATAGTAAATTTTTCAAAAAATAATTTTCTACTGTCGCAAATTTTAATTGCGCCAGGGATTGCCTTTTGTACAGTAAATTTTTTCAAAAAATATTTTTTTACTGTCGCAAATTTTAATTGCGCCAGGGATTGCTTTTCTATAGTAAATTATTCACAAATTAATTTTTTACTGTTGCAAATTTTAATTGCGCCAGGGATTGCCTTTTCTATAGTAAATTTTGCAAAAAAAATAATTTTTTACTGTCGCAAATTTTAACTGCGCCAGGGATTGCCTTTTCTATAGTAAATTTTTCACAAATTAATTTTTTACTGTCGCAAATTTTAAATACGACAGGGATTGCTTTTTCTATAGTAAATTTTTCAAAAATTAATTTTTTACTGTCGCAAATTTTAAATCCGCCAGGGATTGCCTTTTCTATAGTAAATTTTTCAAAAAATAATTTTTTACTGTCGCAAATTTTAATTGCGCCAGGGATTGCGTTTTCTATAGTAAATTTTTAAAAAAATAATTTTCTACTGTCGCAAATTTTGATTGCGCCAGGGATTGCCTTTTCTACAGTAAATTTTTCAAAAAATAATTTTTTACTGTCGCCAATTTTAATTGCGCCAGGGATTGCCTTTTCTATAGTAAATTATTCACAAATTAATTTTTTACTGTCGCAAATTTTAATTGCGCCATGGATTGCCTTTTCTATAGTAAATTTTGCAAAAAAAATAATTTTTTACTGTCGCAAATTTTAATTGCGCCAGGGATTGCCTTTTCTACAGAAAATTTTCCAAAAAATAATTTTTTACTGTCGCAAATTTTAATTGCGCCAGGGATTGCCTTTTCTATAGTAAATTTTTCAAAAAATAATTTTTTACTGTCGCAAATTTTAAATACGCCAGGGATTGCCTTTCCTACAGTAAATTTTTCAAAAGATAATTTTTTACTGTCGCAAATTTTAATTACGCCAGGGATTGCCTTTTCTATAGTAAATTTTTCAAAAATTAATTTTTTACTGTCGCAAATTTTAAATACGCCAGGGATTGCCTTTTCTATAGTAAATTTTTCAAAAATTAATTTTTTACTATCGCAAATTTTAAAACCGCCAGGGATTGCCTTTTCTATAGTAAATTTTTCAAAAAATAATTTTTTACTGTCGCAAATTTTAATTACGCCAGGGATTGCCTTTTCTATAGTAAATTTTTCAACAAATTAATTTTTTACTGTCGCAAATTTTAAATACGCCAGGGATTGCCTTTTCTATAGTAAATTTTTCAAAAACTAATTTTTTACTGTCGCAAATTTTAATTACGCCAGGGATTGCCTTTTCTATAGTAAATTATTCAAAAAATAATTTTTTACTGTCGCAAGTTTTAATTGCGCCAAGGATTGCCTTTTCTACAGTAAATTTTTCAAAAAATTATTTTTTACTGTCACAAATTTTAAATACGCCAGGGATTGCCTTTTCTATGGTAAATTTGTCAAAAACTAATTTTTTTTTACTGTCGCAAGTTTTAATTACGCCAGGGATTGCCTTTTCTATAGTAAATTTTGCAAAAAATAATTTTTTACTGTCGCAAATTTTAATTACGCCAGGAATTGCCTTTTCTATAGTAAATTTTTCAAAAATTAATTTTTTACTGTCGCAAATTTTAAATACGCCAGGGATTGCCTTTTCTATAGTAAATTTTTCAAAAATTAATTTTTTGCTGTCGCAAATTTTAATTTCTCCAGGGATTGCCTTTTCTATAGTAAATTTTGCAAAAAATAATTTTCTACTGTCGCAAATTTTAATTGCGCCAGGAATTGCCTTTTCTATAGTAAATTTTTCAAAAACTAATTTTTTACTGTCGCAAGTTTAAATTACGCAAGGGATTGCCTTTTCTATAGTAAATTATTCAAAAAATAATTTTTTACTGACGCAAGTTTTAATTGCGCCAGGGATTGCCTTTTCTACAGTAAATTTATCAAAAAATAATTTTTTACTGTCGCAAATTTTAATTGCGCCAGGGATTGCCTTTTCTATAGTAAATTTTTCAAAATTTAATTTTATACTGTCGCAAATTTTAAATTCGCTAGGGATTGCCTTTTCTACAGTAAATTTTTCAAAAATATTTTTCTACTGTCGCAAATTTTAATTGCGCCAGGGATTGCCAAACTATAGTAAATTTTTCACAAATTTATTTTTTACTGTCGCAAATTTTAAATACGCCAGGGATTGCCTTTTCTATAGTAAATTATTCAACAAATAATTTTTTACTGTCGCAAATTTTAATTGCGCCAGGGATTGCCTTTTCTCTAGTAAATTTTTCAAAAAATAATTTTATACTGTCGCAAATTTGAAATACGCCAGGGATTGCCTTTTTATAGTAAATATTCAAAAAATAATTTTTTTCTGTCGCAAATTTTAAATACGCCAGGGATTGCCATTTCTATAGTAAATTTTTCAAAATTTAATTTTATACTGTCGCAAATTTTAAATACGCTAAAAATTGCCTTTTCTATAGTAAATTATTCAAAAAATAATTTTTTACTGTCGCAAATTTTAAATACCCCATGGATTGCCTTTTCTATAGTAAATTTTTCAAAATTTAATTTTATACTGTCGCAAATTTTAATTGCGCCAGGGATTGCCTTTTCTACAGTAAATTTTTCAAAAAATAATTTTCTACTGTCGCAAATTTTAATTGCGCCAAGGGTTGCCTTTTCTATAGTAAATTTTTCAAAAACTAATTTTTTACTGTCGCTAGTTTTAATTACGCCAGGGATTGCCTTTTCTATAGTAAATTTTTCAAAAATTAATTTTATACTGTCGCAAATTTTAATTGCGCCAGGAATTGCCTTTTTTATAGTAAATTTTGCAAAAAATAATTTTCTACTGTCGCAAATTTTAATTGCGCCAGGGATTGCCTTTTCTATAGTAAATTTTGCAAAAAATAATTTTTTACTGTCGCAAATTTTAATTGCGCCAGGGATTGCCTTTTCTATAGTAAATTTTTCAAAATTTAATTTTATACTGTCGCAAATTTTAATTACGCCAAGGATTGCCTTTTCT
Organism: Dioctria linearis; assembly: GCA_963930735.1. Classification (NCBI taxonomy): domain Eukaryota; kingdom Metazoa; phylum Arthropoda; class Insecta; order Diptera; family Asilidae; genus Dioctria; species Dioctria linearis. Next base: position 58,999 of record CAWVNZ010002516.1, on the reverse strand, counting down.
ATAGTAAATTTTTCAAAAACTAATTTTGTACTGTCGCAAGTTTTAATTACGTCAGGTATTGCCTTTTCTATAGTAAATTATTCAAAAAATAATTTTTTACTGACGCAAGTTTTAATTGCGCCAGGGATTGCCTTTTCTAGCGTAAATTTTTCAAAAAATAATTTTTTATTGTCGCAAATTTTAATTGCGCCAGGGATTGCCTTTTCTATAGTAAATTTTTCAAAATTTAATTTTATACTGTCGCAAATTTTAAATACGCCAGGGATTGCCTTTTCTACAGTAAATTTTTCAAAAAATAATTTTCTACTGTCGAAAATTTTAATTGCGCCAGGGATTGCCTTTTCTATAGCAAATTTTTCACAAATTAATTTTTTACTGTCGCAAATTTTAAATACGCCAGGGATTGCCTTTCATATAGTAAATTTTGCAAAAAATAATTTTTTATTGTCGCAAATTTTAATTACCCCAGGGATTGCCATTTCTATAGTAAATTTTTCAAAAATTAATTTTTTACTGTCGCAAATTTTAAATACGCCAGGGATTGCCTTTTCTATAGTAAATTTTTCAAAAATTAATTTTTTGCTGTCGCAAATTTTAATTTCGCCAGGGATTGCCTTTTCTATAGTAAATTTTGCAAAAAATAATTTTCTACTGTCGCAAATTTTAATTGCGCCAGGGATTGCCTTTTCTATAGTAAATTTTTCAAAAACTAATTTTTTACTGTCGCAAGTTTTAATTACGACAGGGATTGCCTTTTCTATAGTAAATTATTCAAAAATAAATTTTTACTGACGCAAGTTTTAATTGCGCCAGGGATTGACTTTTCCACAGTAAATCTTTCAAAAAATAATTTTTTACTGTCGCAAATTTTAATTGCGCCAGGGATTGCCTTTTCTATAGTAAATTTTTCAAAATTTAATTTTATACTATCGCAAATTTTAAATACGCCAGGGATTGCATTTCTACAGTAAATTTTTCAAAAAATAATTTTCTACTGTCGCAAATTTTAATTGCGCCACGGATTGCCTTTTCTATAGTAAATTATTCAAAAAATAATTTTTACTGTCGCAAGTTTTAACTGCGCCATGGATTGCCTTTTCTATAGTAAATTATTCAAAAAATAATTTTTTACTGTCGCAAATTTTAATTGCGCCAGGCATTGCCTTTTCTAGAGTAAATTTTTCAAAATTTAATTTTATACTGTCGCAAATTTTAAATACGCCAGGGATTGTCTTTTCTACAGTAAATTTTTCAAAAAATAATTTTCTACTGTCGCAAATTTTAATTGCGCCAGGGATTGCCTTTTCTATAGTAAATTTTTCAAAAACTAATTTTTTACTGTCGCAAGTTTTAATTACGCCAGGGATTGCCTTTTCTATAGTAAATTATTCAAAAATAAATTTTTACTGACGCAAGTTTTAATTGCGCCAGGGATTGACTTTTCCACAGTAAATCTTTCAAAAAATAATTTTTTACTGTCGCAAATTTTAATTGCGCCAGGCATTGCCTTTTCTAGAGTAAATTTTTCAAAATTTAATTTTATACTGTCGCAAATTTTAAATACGCCAGGGATTGCCTTTTCTATAGTAAATTTTTCAAAATTTAATTTTATACTGTCGCAAATTTTAAATACGCTAAAGATTGCCTTTTCTATAGTAAATTATTCAAAAAATAATTTTTTACTGTCGCAAATTTTAAATACCCCATGGATTGCCTTTTCTATAGTAAATTTTTCAAAATTTAATTTTATACTGTCGCAAATTTTAATTGCGCCAGGGATTGCCTTTTCTACAGTAAATTTTTCAAAAAATAATTTTCTACTGTCGCAAATTTTAATTGCGCCAAGGGTTGCCTTTTCTTTAGTAAATTTTTCAAAAACTAATTTTTTACTGTCGCTAGTTTTAAATACGCCAGGGATTGCATTTCTACAGTAAATTTTCAAAAAATAATTTTCTACTGTCGCAAATTTTAATTGCGCCACGGATTGCCTTTTCTATAGTAAATTATTCAAAAAATAATTTTTTACTGTCGCAAGTTTTAACTGCGCCATGGATTGCCTTTTCTATAGTAAATTATTCAAAAAATAATTTTTTACTGTCGCAAATTTTAATTGCGCCAGGCATTGCCTTTTCTAGAGTAAATTTTTCAAAATTTAATTTTATACTGTCGCAAATTTTAAATACGCCAGGGATTGTCTTTTCTACAGTAAATTTTTCAAAAAATAATTTTCTACTGTCGCAAATTTTAATTGCGCCAGGGATTGCCTTTTCTATAGTAAATTTTTCAAAAACTAATTTTTTACTGTCGCAAGTTTTAATTACGCCAGGGATTGCCTTTTCTATAGTAAATTATTCAAAAATAAATTTTTACTGACGCAAGTTTTAATTGCGCCAGGGATTGACTTTTCCACAGTAAATCTTTCAAAAAATAATTTTTTACTGTCGCAAATTTTAATTGCGCCAGGCATTGCCTTTTCTAGAGTAAATTTTTCAAAATTTAATTTTATACTGTCGCAAATTTTAAATACGCCAGGGATTGCCTTTTCTATAGTAAATTTTTCAAAATTTAATTTTATACTGTCGCAAATTTTAAATACGCTAAAGATTGCCTTTTCTATAGTAAATTATTCAAAAAATAATTTTTTACTGTCGCAAATTTTAAATACCCCATGGATTGCCTTTTCTATAGTAAATTTTTCAAAATTTAATTTTATACTGTCGCAAATTTTAATTGCGCCAGGGATTGCCTTTTCTACAGTAAATTTTTCAAAAATAATTTTCTACTGTCGCAAATTTTAATTGCGCCAAGGTTGCCTTTTCTATAGTAAATTTTTCAAAAACTAATTTTTTACTGTCGCTAGTTTTAATTACGCCAGGGATTGCCTTTTCTATAGTAAATTTTTCAAAAATTAATTTTATACTGTCGCAAATTTTAATTGCGCCAGGAATTGCCTTTTTTATAGTAAATTTTGCAAAAAATAATTTTCTACTGTCGCAAATTTTAATTGCGCCAGGGATTGCCTTTTCTATAGTAAATTTTGCAAAAAATAATTTTTTATTGTCGCAAGTTTTAATTAAGCCAGGGATTGCCTTTTTTATAGTAAATTTTTCAAAAATTAATTTTTTACAGTCGCAAATTTTAAATACGCCAGGGATTGCCTTTTCTATAGTAAATTTTTCAATAATTAATTTTTTGCTGTCGCAAATTTTAATTTCGCCAGGAATTGCCTTTTCTATAGTAAATTTTGCAAAAAATAATTTTCTACTGTCGCAAATTTTAATTGCGCCAGGGATTGTCTTATCTATAGTAAATTTTGCAAAAAATAATTTCCTACTGTCGCAAATTTTAATTGCGCCAGGGATTGCCTTCTATATAGTAAATTTTGCAAAAAATAATTTTTTACTGTCGCAAATTTTAAATACGCCAGGGATTGCCTTTCTACAGTAAATTTTTCAAAAAATAATTTTCTACTGTCGCAAATTTTAATTGCGCCAGGGATTGCCTTTTCTACAGTAAATTTTTCAAAAAATAATTGTTTGCTGTCGCAAATTTTAAATACGCCAGGGATTGCCTTTTCTATAGTAAATGTTTCAAAAAATAATTTTTTACTCTCGCAAGTTTTAATTACGCCAGTAATTGCCTTTTCTATAGTAAATTTTTCAAAAATTAATTTTTTACTGTCGCAAATTTTAAATACGCCAGGGATTGCCTTTTCTATAGTAAATTTTTCAAAAATTAATTTTATACTGTCGCAAATTTTAATTGCGCCAGGGAATGTCTTTTCTATAGTAAATTTTGCAAAAAATAATTTTCTACTGTCGCAAATTTTAGTTGCGCCAGGGATTACCTTTTCTATAGTAAATTTTGCAAAAAATAATTTTTTACTGTCGCAAATTTTAATTGCGCCAGGGACTGCCTTTTCTATAGTAAATTTTTCAAAAACTAATTTTTTACTGTCGCTAGTTTTAATTACGCCAGGGATTGCCTTTTCTATAGTAAATTTTTCAAAAATTAATTTTATACTGTCGCAAATTTTAATTGCGCCAGGAATTGCCTTTTTTATAGTAAATTTTGCAAAAAATAATTTTCTACTGTCGCAAATTTTAATTGCGCCAGGGATTGCCTTTTCTATAGTAAATTTTGCAAAAAATAATTTTTTATTGTCGCAAGTTTTAATTAAGCCAGGGATTGCCTTTTTTATAGTAAATTTTTCAAAAATTAATTTTTTACAGTCGCAAATTTTAAATACGCCAGGGATTGCCTTTTCTATAGTAAATTTTTCAATAATTAATTTTTTGCTGTCGCAAATTTTAATTTCGCCAGGAATTGCCTTTTCTATAGTAAATTTTGCAAAAAATAATTTTCTACTGTCGCAAATTTTAATTGCGCCAGGGATTGTCTTATCTATAGTAAATTTTGCAAAAAATAATTTCCTACTGTCGCAAATTTTAATTGCGCCAGGGATTGCCTTCTATATAGTAAATTTTGCAAAAAATAATTTTTTACTGTCGCAAATTTTAAATACGCCAGGGATTGCCTTTCTACAGTAAATTTTTCAAAAAATAATTTTCTACTGTCGCAAATTTTAATTGCGCCAGGGATTGCCTTTTCTACAGTAAATTTTTCAAAAAATAATTGTTTGCTGTCGCAAATTTTAAATACGCCAGGGATTGCCTTTTCTATAGTAAATGTTTCAAAAAATAATTTTTTACTCTCGCAAGTTTTAATTACGCCAGTAATTGCCTTTTCTATAGTAAATTTTTCAAAAATTAATTTTTTACTGTCGCAAATTTTAAATACGCCAGGGATTGCCTTTTCTATAGTAAATTTTTCAAAAATTAATTTTATACTGTCGCAAATTTTAATTGCGCCAGGGAATGTCTTTTCTATAGTAAATTTTGCAAAAAATAATTTTCTACTGTCGCAAATTTTAGTTGCGCCAGGGATTACCTTTTCTATAGTAAATTTTGCAAAAAATAATTTTTTACTGTCGCAAATTTTAATTGCGCCAGGGACTGCCTTTTCTATAGTAAATTTTTCAAAATTTAATTTTATACTGTCGCAAATTTTAATTGCGCCAGGGATTGCCTTTTCTATAGTAAATTTTGCAAAAAATAATTTTCTACTGTCGCAAATTTTAATTGCGCCAGGGATTGACTTTTCTATAGTAAATTTTTCAAAATTTAATTTTATACTGTCGCAAATTTTAATCCAGGGATTGCCTTTTCTATAGTAAATTTTGCAAAAAATAATTTTCCACTGTCGCAAATTTTAATTACGCCAAGGATTGCCTTTTCTATAGTAAATTTTTCAAAAATTAATTTTATACTGTCGCAAATTTTAATTGCGCCAGGGATTGTCTTATCTATAGTAAATTTTGCAAAAAATAATTTCCTACTGTCGCAAATTTTAATTGCGCCAGGGATTGCCTTCTATATAGTAAATTTTGCAAAAAATAATTTTTTACTTTCGCAAATTTTAATTCCGCTAGGGATTGCCTTTTCTATAGTAAATTTTTCAAAATTTAATTTTATACTGTCGCAAATTTTAATTGCGCCATGGATTGTCTCTTCTATAGTAAATTTTGCAAAAAGTAATTTTCTACTGTCGCAAATTTTAATTGCGCCAGGGATTGACTTTTCTATAGTAAATTTTTCAAAAACTAATTTTTTACTCTCGCAAATTTTAATTGCGCCAGGGATTGCCTTTCTATAGTAAATTATTCAAAAAATACTTTTATACTGTCGCAAATTTTAATTAGGCCAGGGATTGCCTTTTCTATAGTAAATTTTTCAAAAAATAATTTCCTACTGTCGCAAATTTTAATTGCGCCAGGGATTGCCTTCTATATAGTAAATTTTGCAAAAAATAATTTTTTACTTTCGCAAATTTTAATTCCGCTAGGGATTGCCTTTTCTATAGTAAATTTTTCAAAATTTAATTTTATACTGTCGCAAATTTTAATTGCGCCATGGATTGTCTCTTCTATAGTAAATTTTGCAAAAAGTAATTTTCTACTGTCGCAAATTTTAATTGCGCCAGGGATTGACTTTTCTATAGTAAATTTTTCAAAAACTAATTTTTTACTCTCGCAAATTTTAATTGCGCCAGGGATTGCCTTTCTATAGTAAATTATTCAAAAAATACTTTTATACTGTCGCAAATTTTAATTAGGCCAGGGATTGCCTTTTCTATAGTAAATTTTTCAAAAAATAATTTTTTACTGTCGCAAATTTTAAATACGCCAGGGATTGCCTTTCTACAGTAAATTTTTCAAAAAATAATTTTCTACTGTCGCAAATTTTAATTGCGCCAGGGATTGCCTTTTCTACAGTAAATTTTTCAAAAAATAATTGTTTGCTGTCGCAAATTTTAAATACGCCAGGGATTGCCTTTTCTATAGTAAATGTTTCAAAAAATAATTTTTTACTCTCGCAAGTTTTAATTACGCCAGTAATTGCCTTTTCTATAGTAAATTTTTCAAAAATTAATTTTTTACTGTCGCAAATTTTAAATACGCCAGGGATTGCCTTTTCTATAGTAAATTTTTCAAAAATTAATTTTATACTGTCGCAAATTTTAATTGCGCCAGGGAATGTCTTTTCTATAGTAAATTTTGCAAAAAATAATTTTCTACTGTCGCAAATTTTAGTTGCGTCAGGGATTACCTTTTCTATAGTAAATTTTGCAAAAAATAATTTTCTACTGTCGCAAATTTTAATTGCGCCAGGGATTGACTTTTCTATAGTAAATTTTTCAAAAACTAATTTTTTACTGTCGCAAATTTTAATTGCGCCAGGGATTGCCTTTCTATAGTAAATTATTCAAAAAATAATTTTATACTGTCGCAAATTTTAATTACGCCAGGGATTGTCTTTTCTATAGTAATTTTTTCAAAATTTAATTTTATACTGTCGCAAATTTTAAATACGCCAGGTATTGCCTTTTCTATAGTAAATTATTCAAAAAATAATTTTTTACTGTCACAAATTTTAAATACGCCAGGGATTGCCTTTTCTACAGTAAATTTTTCAAAAAATAATTTTTTACTGTCGCAAATTTTAATTACGCCAGGGATTGCTTTTTCTATAGTAAATTTTTAAAAAAATAATTTTTTACTGTCGCAAATTTTAATTACGCCAGGGATTGCCTTTTCTATAGTAAATTTTTCAAAAATTATTTTTTTACTGTCGCAAATTTTAAATACGCCAGGGATTGCCTTTTCTATAGTAAATTTTTCAAAAATTAATTTTATACTGTCGCAAATTTTAATTTCGCCAGAGATTGCCTTTTCTATAGTAAATTTTGCAAAAAATAATTTTCTACTGTCGCAAATTCTAATTGCGCCAGGGATTGACTTTTCTATAGTAAATTTTTCGAAAACTAATTTTTTAGTGTCGCAAATTTTAATTACGCCAGGGATTGCCTTTTCTATAGTAAATTTTTCAAAATTTAATATTTTACTGTCGCAAATTTTAATTACGCCAGGGATTGCCTTTTCTATAGTAAATTTTTCAAAATTTAATATTATTCTGTCGCAAATTTTAATTGCACCAGGGATTGCCTTTTCTATAGTAAATTTTTCAAAAAATAATTTTTTACTGTCGCAAATTTTAATTGCGCCAGGGATTGCCTTTTCTGCAGTAAATTTTTCAAAAAATAAATTTTTATTGTCGCAAATTTTAATTACGCCAGGGATTGCCTTTTCTATAGTAAAATTTTCAAAAATTAATTTTTTACTGTCGCAAATTTTAATTACGGCAGGGATTGCCTTTTCTATAGTAAATTATTCAAAAAATAATTTTTTAATCTCGCAAATTTTAATTGCGCCAAGAATTGCCTTTTCTATAGTAAATTTTTCAAAAAATAATTTTCTACTGTCGCAAATTTTAATTGCGCCAGGGATTGCCTTTTCTATAGTAAATTATTCAAAAAATAATTTTTTACTGTCGCAAATTTTAATTACGCCAGGGATTGCGTTTTCTATAGTAAATTTTGCAAAAAATTATTTTTTACTGTCGCAAATTTTAATTGCGCCAGGGATTGCCTTTTCTATAGTAAATTTTTCAAAATTTAATTTTATACTGTCGCAAATTTTAAATACGCCAGGGATTGCCTTTTCTATAGTAAATTTTAAAAAACTAATTTTTTACTGTCGCAAATTTTAATTGCGCCAGGGATTGCCATTTCTATAGTAAATTTTTCACAAATTAATTTTTTGCTGTCGCAAATTTTAATTTCGCCAGGGATTGCCTTTTCTATAGTAAATTTTGCATAAAATAATTTTCTACTGTCGCAAATTTTAATTGCGCCAGGGATTACCTTTTCTATAGTAAATTTTTCAAAAACTAATTTTTTATTGTCGCTAATTTTAATTACGCCAGGGATTGCCTTTTCTATAGTAAATTTTTCAAAATTTAATTTTATACTGTCGCAAATTTTAATTGCGCCAGGGATTGCCTTTTCTATAGCAAATTTTGCAAAAAAATAATTTTCTACTGTCGCAAATTTTATTTACGCCAGGGATTGCCTTTTCTAAAGTAAATTTTTCAAAAATTAATTTTATACTGTCGCAAATTTTAATTTCGCCAGGGATTGCCTTTTCTATAGTAAATTTTGCAAAAAATAATATTCTACTGTCGCAAATTTTAATTGCGCCAGGGATTGCCTTTTCTATAGTAAATTTTTCGAAAACTAATTTTTTACTGTCGCAAATTTTAATTACGCCAGGGATTGCCTTTTCTATAGTAAATTTTCAAAATTTAATTTTTTTACTGTCGCAAATGTTAATTACGCCAGGGATTGCCTTTTCTATAGTAAATTTTTCAAAATTTAATATTATTCTGTCGCAAATTTTAATTGTGCCAGGGATTGCCTTTTCTATAGTAAATTTTTCAAAAAATAATTTTTTACTGTCGCAAATTTTAATTGCGCCAGGGATTGCCTTTTCTACAGCAAATTTTTCAAATATAAATTTTTACTGTCGCAAATTTTAACTACGCCAGGGATTGCCTTTTCTATAGTAAATTTTTCAAAAATTAATTTTTTACTGTCGCAAATTTTAATTACGGCAGGGATTGCCTTTTCTATAGTAAATTATTCAAAAAATAATTTTATTACTCTCGCAAATTTTAATTGCGCCAGGGATTGCCTTTTCTATAGTAAATTTTTCAAAAAATAATTTTCTAATGTCGCAAATTTTAATTGCGCCAGGGATTGCCTTTTCTATAGTAAATTATTCAAAAAATAATTTTTTACTGTCGCAAATTTTAATTACGCCAGAAATTGCCTTTTCTATAGTAAATTTTGCAAAAAATAATTTTTTACTGTCGCAAATTTTAATTGCGCCAGGGATTGCCTTTTCTATAGTAAATTTTTCAAAATTTAATTTTATACTGTCGCAAATTTTAAATACGCCAGGGATTGCATTTTCTATAGTAAATTATTCAAAAAATAATTTTTTACTGTCGCAAATTTTAAATACGCCAGGAATTGCCTTTTCTATAGTAAATTTATCACAAATTAATTTTTTGCTGTCGCAAATTTTAATTTCGCCAGGGTTGCCTTTTCTATAGTAAATTATTCAAAAAATAATTTTTTACTCTCGCAAATTTTAATTGCGCCAGGGATTGCCTTTCACAGTAAATTTTTCAAAAAATAATTTTTTACTGTCGCAAATTTTAAATACGCCAGGGATTGCCCTTTCTATAGTAAATTTTGCAAAAAATAATTTTTTACTGTCGCAAGTTTTAATTGCGCCAGGGATTGCCTTTTCTATAGGAAATTATTCAAAAAATAATTTTTACTGTCGCAAATTTTAAATACGCCAGGGATTGCCTTTTCTATAGTAAATTTTTCAAAAAATAATTTTCTACTGTCGCAAATTTTAATTGCGCCAGGGATTACCTTTTCTATAGTAAATTTTGCAAAAAATAATTTTTTACTGTCGCAAATTTTAATTGCGCCAGGGATTGCCCTTTCTATAGTAAATTTTTCAAAATTTAATTTTATACTGTCGCAAATTTTAATTACGCCAGGGATTGCCTTTTCTATAGTAAATTTTTCAAAATTTAATTTTATACTGCCGCAAATTTTAAATACGCCAGGGATTGCCTTTTCTATAGTAAATTTTTCAAAAACTAATTTTTTACTGTCGCAAATTTTAATTGCGCCAGGGATTGCTTTTTCTATAGTAAATTTTTCACAAATTAATTTTTTGCTGTCGCAAATTTTAATTTCGCCAGGGATTGCCTTTTCTATAGTAAAATTTGCAAAAAATAATTTTCTACTGTCGCAAATTTTAATTGCGCCAGGGATTACCTTTTCTATAGTAAATTTTTCAAAAACTAATTTTTTACTTTCGCAAATTTTAATTACGCCAGGTATTGCCTTTACTATAGTAAATTTTTCAAAATTTAATTTTATACTGTCGCAAATTTTAATTGCGCCAGGGATTGCTTTTTCTATAGTAAATTTTGCAAAAACTAATTTTCTACTGTCGCAAATTTTATTTACGCCAGGGATTGCCTTTTTTAAAGTAAATTTTTCAAAGATTAATTTTATACTGTCGCAAATTTTAATTTAGCCAGGGATTGCCTTTTCTATAGTAAATTTTGCAAAAAATAATTTTCTACTGTCGCAAATTTTAACTGCGGCAGGGATTGCCTTTTCTATAGTAAATTTTTCGAAAACTAATTTTTTACTGTCGCAAATTTTAATCACGCCAGGGATTGCCTTTTCTATAGTAAATTTTCAAATTTTAATTTTTTACTGTCGCAAATTTTAATTACGCCAGGGATTGCCTTTTCTATAGTAAACTTTTCAAAATTTAATATTATTCTGTCGCAAATTTTAATTGCGCCAGGGATTGCCTTTTCTATAGTAAATTTTTCAGAAAATAATTTTTTACTGTCGCAAATTTTAATTGCGCCAGGGATTTACTTTTCTTCAGTAAATTTGTCAAAAAATAAATTTTTACTGTCGCAAATTTTAATTACGCCAGGGATTGCCTTTTCTATAGTAAATTTATAAAAAATTAATTTTTTACTGTCGCAAATTTAATTACGGCAGGGATTGCCTTTTCTATAGTAAATTATTCAAAAAATAATTTTTTACTCTCGCAAATTTTAATTGCGCCAGGGATTGCTTTTTCTATAGTAAATTTTTCAAAAAATAATTTTTTACTGTCGCAAATTTTAATTGCGCCAGCGATTGCCTTTTCTTTAGTAAATTATTCAAAAAATAATTTTTTACTGTCGCAAATTTTAATTACGCCAGGGATTGCCCTTTCTATAGTAAATTTTGCAAAAAATAATTTTTTACTGTCGCAAATTTTAATTGCGCCAGGGATTGCCATTTCTATAGTAAATTTTTCAAAAATTAATTTTATACTGTCGCAAATTTTAAATACGCCAGGGATTGCCTTTTCTATAGTAAAATTTTCAAAAATTAATTTTTTACTGTCGCAAATTTTAATTGGGCCAGGGATTGCCTTTTCTATAGTAGATTTTTCACTAATTAATTTATTGCTGTCGCAAATTTTAATTTCGCCAGGGATTGCCTTTTCTATAGTAAATTATTCAAAAAATAATTTTTTACTGTCGCAAATTTTAATTGCGCCAGGGATTGCCTTTTCTACAGTAAATTTTTCAAAAAATAATTTTTTACTGTCGCAAATTTTAAATACGCCAGGGATTGCCTTTTCTATAGTAAATTTTGCAAAAAATAATTTTTTACTGTCGCAAATTTTAAATACGCCAGGGATTGCCTTTTCTATAGTAAATTTTTCAAAAAATAATTTTTTACTGTCGCAAATTTTAATTGCGCCAGGGATTGCCTTATCTACAGTAAATTTTTCAAAAAATAATTTTCTACTGTCGCAAATTTTAATTGCGCCAGGGATCGCCCTTTCTATAGTAAATTTTGCAAAAAATAATTTTTTACTGTCGCAAGTTTTAATTGCGCCAGGGATTGCCTTTTCTATAGTAAATTATTCAAAAAATAATTTTTTACTGTCGCAAATTTTAATTGCGCCAGGCATTGCCTTTTCTAGAGTAAATTTTTCAAAATTTAATTTTATACTGTCGCAAATTTTAAATACGCCAGGGATTGTCTTTTCTACAGTAAATTTTTCAAAAAATAATTTTCTACTGTCGCAAATTTTAATTGCCTTTTCTATAGTAAATTTTTCAAAAATTAATTTTTTGCTGTCGCAAATTTTAATTTCGCCAGGGATTGCCTTTTCTATAGTAAATTTTGCAAAAAATAATTTTCTACTGTCGCAAATTTTAATTGCGCCAGGGATTGCCTTTTCTATAGTAAATTTTTCAAAAACTAATTTTTTACTGTCGCAAGTTTTAATTACGCCAGGGATTGCCTTTTCTATAGTAAATTATTCAAAAATAAATTTTTACTGACGCAAGTTTTAATTGCGCCAGGGATTGACTTTTCCACAGTAAATCTTTCAAAAAATAATTTTTTACTGTCGCAAATTTTAATTGCGCCAGGCATTGCCTTTTCTAGAGTAAATTTTTCAAAATTTAATTTTATACTGTCGCAAATTTTAAATACGCCAGGGATTGCCTTTTCTATAGTAAATTTTTCAAAATTTAATTTTATACTGTCGCAAATTTTAAATACGCTAAAGATTGCCTTTTCTATAGTAAATTATTCAAAAAATAATTTTTTTACTGTCGCAAATTTTAAATACCCCATGGATTGCCTTTTCTATAGTAAATTTTTCAAAATTTAATTTTATACTGTCGCAAATTTTAATTGCGCCAGGGATTGCCTTTTCTACAGTAAATTTTTCAAAAAATAATTTTCTACTGTCGCAAATTTTAATTGCGCCAAGGGTTGCCTTTTCTATAGTAAATTTTTCAAAAACTAATTTTTTACTGTCGCTAGTTTTAATTACGCCAGGAATTGCCTTTTCTATAGTAAATTTTTCAAAAATTAATTTTATACTGTCGCAAATTTTAATTGCGCCAGGAATTGCCTTTTTTATAGTAAATTTTGCAAAAAATAATTTTCTACTGTCGCAAATTTTAATTGCGCCAGGGATTGCCTTTTCTATAGTAAATTTTGCAAAAAATAATTTTTTATTGTCGCAAATTTTAAATACGCCAGGGATTGCCTTTTCTATAGTAAATTTTGCAAAAAATAATTTTTTACTGTCGCAAATTTTAAATACGCCAGGGATTGCCTTTTCTATAGTAAATTTTTCAAAAAATAATTTTTTACTGTCGCAAATTTTAATTGCGCCAGGGATTGCCTTATCTACAGTAAATTTTTCAAAAAATAATTTTCTACTGTCGCAAATTTTAATTGCGCCAGGGATCGCCCTTTCTATAGTAAATTTTGCAAAAAATAATTTTTTACTGTCGCAAGTTTTAATTGCGCCAGGGATTGCCTTTTCTATAGTAAATTATTCAAAAAATAATTTTTTACTGTCGCAAATTTTAATTGCGCCAGGCATTGCCTTTTCTAGAGTAAATTTTTCAAAATTTAATTTTATACTGTCGCAAATTTTAAATACGCCAGGGATTGTCTTTTCTACAGTAAATTTTTCAAAAAATAATTTTCTACTGTCGCAAATTTTAATTGCCTTTTCTATAGTAAATTTTTCAAAAATTAATTTTTTGCTGTCGCAAATTTTAATTTCGCCAGGGATTGCCTTTTCTATAGTAAATTTTTGCAAAAAATAATTTTCTACTGTCGCAAATTTTAATTGCGCCAGGGATTGCCTTTTCTATAGTAAATTTTTCAAAAACTAATTTTTTACTGTCGCAAGTTTTAATTACGCCAGGGATTGCCTTTTCTATAGTAAATTATTCAAAAATAAATTTTTACTGACGCAAGTTTTAATTGCGCCAGGGATTGACTTTTCCACAGTAAATCTTTCAAAAAATAATTTTTTACTGTCGCAAATTTTAATTGCGCCAGGCATTGCCTTTTCTAGAGTAAATTTTTCAAAATTTAATTTTATACTGTCGCAAATTTTAAATACGCCAGGGATTGCCTTTTCTATAGTAAATTTTTCAAAATTTAATTTTATACTGTCGCAAATTTTAAATACGCTAAAGATTGCCTTTTCTATAGTAAAATTATTCAAAAAATAATTTTTTACTGTCGCAAATTTTAAATACCCCATGATTGCCTTTTCTATAGTAAATTTTTCAAAATTTAATTTTATACTGTCGCAAATTTTAATTGCGCCAGGGATTGCCTTTTCTACAGTAAATTTTTCAAAAAATAATTTTCTACTGTCGCAAATTTTAATTGCGCCAAGGGTTGCCTTTTCTATAGTAAATTTTTCAAAAACTAATTTTTTACTGTCGCTAGTTTTAATTACGCCAGAATTGCCTTTTCTATAGTAAATTTTTCAAAAATTAATTTTATACTGTCGCAAATTTTAATTGCGCCAGGAATTGCCTTTTTTATAGTAAATTTGCAAAAAATAATTTTCTACTGTCGCAAATTTTAATTGCGCCAGGGATTGCCTTTTCTATAGTAAATTTTGCAAAAAATAATTTTTTATTGTCGCAAGTTTTAATTAAGCCAGGGATTGCCTTTTTTATAGTAAATTTTTCAAAATTAATTTTTTACAGTCGCAAATTTTAAATACGCCAGGGATTGCCTTTCTATAGTAAATTTGTCAATAATTAATTTTTGCTGTCGCAAATTTTAATTTCGCCAGGAATTGCCTTTCTATAGTAAATTTTGCAAAAAATAATTTTCTACTGTCGCAAATTTTAATTGCGCCAGGATTGCCTTTTCTATAGTAATTTTTCAAAACTAATTTTTTACTGTCGCAAATTTAATTACGCCAGGGATTGCCTTTTCTATAGTAAATTTTTCAAAATTTAATTTTATACTGTCGCAAATTTTAATCCAGGGATTGCCTTTTCTATAGTAAATTTTGCAAAAAATAATTTTCCACTGTCGCAAATTTTAATTACGCCAAGGATTAGCCTTTTCTATAGTAAATTTTTCAAAAATTAATTTTATACTGTCGCAAATTTTAATTGCGCCAGGGATTGTCTTTCTATAGTAAATTTTGCAAAAAATAATTTCCTACTGTCGCAAATTTTAATTGCGCCAGGGATTGCCTTTTCTATAGTAAATTTTGCAAAAAATAATTTTTTACTGTAGCAAATTTTAATTCCGCCAGGGATTGCCTTTTCTATAGTATAATTTTTCAAAATTTAATTTTATACTGTCGCAAATTTTAATGCGCCAGGGATTGTCTCTTCTATATAGTAAATTTGCAAAAAGTAATTTTCTACTGTCGCAAATTTAATTGCGCCAGGATTGACTTTCTATAGTAAATTTTTCAAAAACTAATTTTTTACTCTCGCAAATTTTAATTGCGCCAGGATTGCCTTTCTATAGTAAATTATTCAAAAAAATACTTTTATACTGTCGCAAATTTTAATTAGGCCTAGGATTGCCTTTTCTATAGTAAATTTTTCAAAAATTTAGTTTTATACTGTCGCAAATTTAAATACGCCAGGGATTGCCTTTTCTATAGTAAATTCTTCAAAAAATAATTTTTTACTGTCACAAATTTTAAATACGCCAGGGATTGCCTTTTCTACAGTAAATTTTTCAAAAAATAATTTTTTACTGTCGCAAATTTTAATTACGCCAGGGATTGCTTTTTCTATAGTAAATTTTTTAAAAAATAATTTTTTACTGTCGCAAATTTTAATTACGCCAGGGATTGCCTTTTCTATAGTAAATTTTTCAAAAATTATTTTTTTACTGTCGCAAGATTTTAAATACGCCAGGGATTGCCTTTTCTATAGTAAATTTTTCAAAAATTAATTTTATACTGTCGCAAATTTTAATTCGCCAGGGATTGCCTTTTCTATAGTAAATTTTGCAAAAAAATAATTTTCTACTGTCGCAAATTCTAATTGCGCCAGGGATTGACTTTTCTATAGTAAATTTTTCGAAAACTAATTTTTTAGTGTCGCAAATTTTAATTACGCCAGGGATTGCCTTTTCTATAGTAAATTTTTCAAAATTTAATATTTTACTGTCGCAAATTTTAATTACGCCAGGGATTGCCTTTTCTATAGTAAATTTTTCAAAATTTAATATTATTCTGTCGCAAATTTTAATTGCACCAGGATTGCCTTTTCTATAGTAAATTTTTCAAAAAATAATTTTTTACTGTCGCAAATTTTAATTGCGCCAGGGATTGCCTTTTCTGCAGTAAATTTTTCAAAAAATAAATTTTTATTGTCGCAAATTTTAATTACGCCAGGGATTGCCTTTTCTATAGTAAATTTTTCAAAAATTAATTTTTACTGTCGCAAATTTTAATTACGGCAGGGATTGCCTTTTCTATAGTAAATTATTCAAAAAATAATTTTTTACTCTCGCAAATTTTAATTGCGCCAAGAATTGCCTTTTCTATAGTAAATTTTTCAAAAATAATTTCTACTGTCGCAAATTTTAATTGCGCAGGGATTGCCTTTTCTATAGTAAATTATTCAAAAAATAATTTTTACTGTCGCAAATTTTAATTACGCAGGGATTGCGTTTTCTATAGTAAATTTTGCAAAACATTATTTTTTACTGTCGCAAATTTTAATTGCGCAGGGATTGCCTTTTCTATAGTAAATTTTTCAAAATTTAATTTTATACTGTCGCAAATTTTAAATACGCCAGGATTGCCTTTTCTATAGTAAATTTTAAAAAACTAATTTTTTACTGTCGCAAATTTTAATTGCGCCAGGGATTGCCTTTTCTATAGTAAATTTTTCACAAATTAATTTTTTGCTGTCGCAAATTTTAAATTCGCCAGGGATTGCCTTTTCATATAGTAAATTTTGCATAAAATAATTTTCTACTGTCGCAAATTTTAATTGCGCCAGGGATTACCTTTTTTATAGTAAATTTTTCAAAAACTAATTTTTTATTGTCGCAAATTTTAATTACGCCTCGGATTGCCTTTTCTATAGTAAATTTTTCAAAATTTAATTTTATACTGTCGCAAATTTTAATTGCGCCAGGGATTGCCTTTTCTATAGCAAATTTTGCAAAAAAATTATTTTCTACTGTCGCAAATTTTATTTACGCCAGGGATTGCCTTTTCTAAAGTAAATTTTTCAAAAATTAATTTTATACTGTCGCAAATTTTAATTTCGCCAGGGATTGCCTTTTCTATAGTAAATTTTGCAAAAAATAATATTCTACTGTCGCAAATTTTAATTGCGCCAGGGATTGCCTTTTCTATAGTAAATTTTTCGAAAACTGTCGCAAATTTTAATTACGCCAGGGATTGCCTTTTCTATAGTAAATTTTCAAAATTTAATTTTTTACTGTCGCAAATGTTAATTACGCCAGGGATTGCCTTTTCTATAGTAAATTTTTCAAAATTTAATATTATTCTGTCGCAAATTTTAATTGTGCCAGGATTGCCTTTTCTATAGTAAATTTTTCAAAAAATAATTTTTTACTGTCGCAAATTTTAATTGCGCCAGGGATTGCCTTTTCTACAGCAAATTTTTCAAATATAAATTTTTACTGTCGCAAATTTTAACTACGCCAGGGATTGCCTTTTCTATAGTAAATTTTTCAAAAATTAATTTTTTACTGTCGCAAATTTTAATTACGGCAGGGATTGCCTTTTCTATAGTAAATTATTCCAAAAATAATTTTATTACTCTCGCAAATTTTAATTGCGCCAGGATTGCCTTTTCTATAGTAAATTTTTCAAAAAATAATTTTCTAATGTCGCAAATTTTAATTGCGCCAGGGATTGCCTTTTCTATAGTAAATTATTCAAAAAATAATTTTTTACTGTCGCAAATTTTAATTACGCCAGGGATTGCCTTTTCTATAGTAAATTTTGCAAAAAAATAATTTTTACTGTCGCAAATTTTAATTGCGCCAGGGATTGCCTTTTCTATAGTAAATTATTCAAAATTTAATTTTATACTGTCGCAAATTTTAAATACGCCAGGGATTGCATTTTCTATAGTAAATTATTCAAAAAATAATTTTTTACTGTCGCAAATTTTAAATACGCCAGGGATTGCCTTTTCTATAGTAAATTTATCACAAATTAATTTTTTGCTGTCGCAAATTTTAATTTCGCCAGGGTTGCCTTTTCTATAGTAAATTATTCAAAAAATAATTTTTACTCTCGCAAATTTTAATTGCGCCAGGGATTGCCTTTCACAGTAAATTTTTCAAAAAATAATTTTTTACTGTCGCAAATTTTAAATGCGCCAGGGATTGCCCTTTCTATAGTAAATTTTGCAAAAAATAATTTTTTACTGTCGCAAGTTTTAATTGCGCCAGGGATTGCCTTTTCTATAGGAAATTATTCAAAAAATAATTTTTACTGTCGCAAATTTTAAATACGCCAGGGATTGCCTTTTCTATAGTAAATTTTTCAAAAAATAATTTTCTACTGTCGCAAATTTTAATTGCGCCAGGGATTGCCTTTTCTATAGTAAATTTTGCAAAAAATAATTTTTTACTGTCGCAAATTTTAATTGCGCCAGGGATTGCCCTTTCTATAGTAAATTTTTCAAAATTTAATTTTATACTGTCGCAAATTTTAATTACGCCAGGGATTGCCTTTTCTATAGTAAATTTTTCAAAATTTAATTTTATACTGCCGCAAATTTTAAATACGCCAGGGATTGCCTTTTCTATAGTAAATTTTCAAAAACTAATTTTTTACTGTCGCAAATTTTAATTGCGCCAGGGATTGCCTTTTTTAAAGTAAATTTTTCAAAAATTAATTTTATACTGTCGCAAATTATAATTTAGCCAGGGATTGCCCTTTTCTATAGTAAATTTTGCAAAAAATAATTTTCTACTGTCGCAAATTTTAACTGCGGCAGGGATTGCCTTTTCTATAGTAAATTTTTCGAAAACTAATTTTTACTGTCGCAAATTTTAATCACGCCAGGGATTGCCTTTTCTATAGTAAATTTTCAAATTTTAATTTTTACTGTCGCAAATTTTAATCACGCCAGGGATTGCCTTTTCTATAGTAAATTTTCAAATTTTAATTTTTTACTGTCGCAAATTTTAATTACGCCAGGGATTGCCTTTTCTATAGTAAATTTTTCAAAATTTAATATTATTCTGTCGCAAATTTTAATTGCGCCAGGGATTGCCTTTTCTATAGTAAATTTTTCAGAAAATAATTTTTTACTGTCGCAAATTTTAATTGCGCCAGGGATTTACTTTTCTTCAGTAAATTTGTCAAAAAATAAATTTTTACTGTCGCAAATTTTAATTACGCCAGGGATTGCCTTTTCTATAGTAAATTTATAAAAAATTAATTTTTTACTGTCGCAAATTTAATTACGGCAGTGGATTGCCTTTTCTATAGTAAATTATTCAAAAAATAATTTTTTACTCTCGCAAATTTTAATTGCGCCAGGATTGCTTTTTCTATAGTAAATTTTTCAAAAAATAATTTTTTACTGTCGCAAATTTTAATTGCGCCAGCGATTGCCTTTTCTTTAGTAAATTATTCAAAAAATAATTTTTACTGTCGCAAATTTTAATTACGCCAGGGATTGCCCTTTCTATAGTAAATTTTGCAAAAAATAATTTTTTACTGTCGCAAATTTTAATTGCGCCAGGGATTGCCATTTCTATAGTAAATTTTTCAAAAATTAATTTTATACTGTCGCAAATTTTAAATACGCCAGGGATTGCCTTTTCTATAGTAAAATTTTCAAAATTAATTTTTTACTGTCGCAAATTTTAATTGGGCCAGGGATTGCCTTTTCTATAGTAGATTTTTCACTAATTAATTTATTGCTGTCGCAAATTTTAATTTCGCCAGGGATTGCCTTTTCTATAGTAAATTATTCAAAAAATAATTTTTTACTGTCGCAAATTTTAATTGCGCCAGGGATTGCCTTTTCTACAGTAAATTTTTCAAAAAAATAATTTTTTACTGTCGCAAATTTTAAATACGCCAGGGATTGCCTCTTCTATAGTAAATTTTGCAAAAAATAATTTTTTACTGTCGCAAATTTTAAATACGCCAGGGATTGCCTTTTCTATAGTAAATTTTTCAAAAAATAATTTTTTACTGTCGCAAATTTTAATTGCGCCAGGGATTGCCTTATCTACAGTAAATTTTTCAAAAAATAATTTTCTACTGTCGCAAATTTTAATTGCGCCCAGGGATCGCCCTTTCTATAGTAAATTTTGCAAAAAATAATTTTTTACTGTCGCAAGTTTTAATTGCGCCAGGGATTGCCTTTTCTATAGTAAATTATTCAAAAAATAATTTTTACTGTCGCAAATTTTAAATACGCCAGGGATTTCCTTTTCTATAGTAAATTTTTGCAAAAAATAATTTTTTACTGTCGCAAATTTTAAATACGCCAGGGATTGCCTTTTCTATAGTAAATTTTACAAAAAATAATTTTTTACTGTCGCAAATTTTAAATACGCCAGGGATTGCCCTTTCTATAGTAAATTTTGCAAAAAATAATTTTTTACTGTCGCAAGTTTTAATTGCGCCAGGGATTGCCTTTTCTATAGTAAATTATTCAAAAAATAATTTTTACTGTCGCAAATTTTAAATACGCCAGGGATTGCCTTTTCTATAGTTAAATTTTGCAATAAAATAATTTTTCTACTGTCGCAAATTTTAATTGCGCCAGGAATTGACTTCTCTATAGTAAATTTTTCAAAAACTATTTTTTTACTGTCGCAAGTTTTAATTACGCCAGGGATTGCCTTTTCTATAGTAAATTTTTCAATAAATAATTTTTTACTGTCGCAAATTTTAATTGCGCCAGGGATTGCCTTTTCTATATTAAATTTTTCACAAATTAATATTTTACTGTCGCAGATTTTAATTGCGCCAGGGATTGCCCTTTCTACAGTTAATTTTTCAAAAAAATTTTTACTGTCGCAAATTTTAAATACGCCAGGGATTGCCTTTTCTATTGTAAATTTTGCAAAAAATAATTTTTTACTGTCGAAAATTTTAATTGCGCCAGGGATTGCCTTTTCTATAATAAATTATTCAAAAAATAATTTTTTACTGTCGCAAATTTTAATTACGCCAGGGATTGCCTAAATTTTTCAAAAAATAATTTTTTACTGACGCAAATTTTAATTACGCCAGGGATTGCCTTTTCTATAGTAAATTTTTCAAAAATTAATTTTTTACTGTCGCAAATTTTAAATACGCCAGGAATTGCCTTTTCTATAGTAAATTTTTCAAAAATTAATTTTTTGCTGTCTCAAATTTTAATTTCGCCAGGGATTGCCCTTTCTATAGTAAATTTTGCAAAAAATAATTTCCTACTGTCGCAAATTTTAATTGCGCCAGGGATTGCCTTTTCTATAGTAAATTTTTCAAAAACTAATTTTTTACTGTCGCAAATTTTAATTACTCCAGGGATTGCCTTTTCTATAGTAAATTTTTCAAAAATTAATGTTATACTGTCGCAAATTTTAATTTCGCCAGGGATTGTCTTTTCTATAGAAAATTTTGCAAATAATAATTTTCTACTGTCGCAAATTTTAATTGCGCCAGGTATTGCCTTTTCTATAGTAAATTTTTCGAAAACTAATTTTTTACTGTCGCAAATTTTAATTACGCCAGGGATTGCCTTTTCTATAGTAAATTTTTCAAAATTTAATTTTTTACTGTCGCAAATTTCAATTGCGGCAGGGATTGCCTTTTCTATAGTAAATTTTTCAAAATTTAACATTATACTGTCGCAAATTTTAATTGCGCCAGGGATTGCCTTTTCTATAGTAAATTTTTCAAAAAATAATTTTTTATTGTCGCAAATTTTAATTGCGCCAGGTATTGCCTTTTCTATAGCAAATTTTTCAAAAAATAATTTTTTACTGTCGCAAATTTTAATTACGCCAGGGATTGCCTTTTCTATAGTAAATTTTTCAAAAATTAATTTTTTACTGTTGCAAATTTTAATTACGGCAGGGATTGCCTTTTCTATAGTAAATTATTCAAAAAATAATTTTTTACTGTCGCAAATTTTAATTGCGCCAGGGATTGCCTTTCTATAGTAAATTTTTCAAAAAATAATTTTCTACTGTCGCAAATTTTAATTGCGCCAGGGATTGCCTTTTCTATAGTAAATTATTCAAAAAATAATTTTTTTACTGTCGCAAATTTTAACTACGCCAGGGATTGCCTTTTCTATAGTAAATTTTGAAAAAAAAAAATAATTTTTTACTGTCCAAATTTTAATTGCGCCAGGGATGGCCTTTGCTATAGTAAATTTTTCAAAATTTAATTTTATACTGTCGCAAATTTTAAATACGCCAGGGATTGCCTTTTCTGTAGTAAATTTTTCAAAAACTAATTTTTTACTGTCGCAAATTTTAATTGCGCCAGGGATTGCTTTTCTATAGTAAATTTTTCACAAATGAATTTTTTGCTGTCGCAAATTTTAAATCCGCCAAGGATTGCCTTTTCTATAGCAAATTTTTCAAAAATTGATTTTTTACTGTCGCAAATTTTAAATACGCCAGGGATTGCCTCTTCTATAGTAAATTTTTCAAAAATTAATTTTTTACTGTCGCAAATTTCAAATACGCCAGGGATTGCCTTTTCTATAGAAAATTTTTCAAAAAATTATTTTCTACTGTCGCAAATTTTAAATACGCCAGGGATTGCCTTTTCTATAGTAAATTATTCAAAAAATAATTTTTTACTGTCGAAAATTTTAATTGCGCCAGGGATTGCCTTTTCTACAGTAAATTTTTCAAAAAATAATTTTTTACTGTCGCAAGTTTTAATTAGGCCAGGGATTGCCTTTTCTATAGTAAATTTTTCAAAAAATAATTTTTTACTGTCGAAAATTTTAATTACGCCAGGGATGGCCTTTTCTATAGTAAATTTTTCAAAAACTAATTTTTTACTGTCGCAGATTTTAATTACGCCAGGGATTGCCTTTTCTACAGTAAATTTTTCAAAAAATAATTTTTTACTGTCGCAAGTATTAATTGCGCCAGGGATTGCCTTTTCTATAGTAAATTCTTCAAAAACTAATTTTTTACTTTCGCAAGTTTTAATCACGCCAGGGATTGCCTTTTCTATAGTAAATTTTTCAAAAAATAATTTTTTACTGTCGCAAATTTTAATTGCGCCAGGGATTGCCGTTTCTGTAGTAAATTTTTCAAAAAATAACTTTTTATTGTCGCAAATTTTAATTGCGCCAGGGATTGCCTTTTCTATGGTAAATTTTTCAATATTTAATTTTATACTGTCGCAAATTTTAATTGCTCCAGGGATTGCCTATTCTATAGTAAATTTTGCAAAAAATAATTTTCTACTGTCGCAAATTTTAATTACGCCAGGGGTTGCCTTTTCTATAGTAAATTTTTCAAAAATTAATTTTATGCTGTCGCAAATTTCAATTTCGCCAGGGATTGTCTTTTCTATAGAAAATTTTGCAAATAATAATTTTCTACTGTCGCAAATTTTAATTGCGCCAGGGATTGCCTTTTCTATAGTAAATTTTTCGAAAACTAATTTTTTACTGTCGCAAATTTTAATTACGCCAGGGATTGCCTTTTCTATAGTAAATTTTTCAAAATTTAATTTTTTACTGTCGCAAATTTTAGTTACGCCAGGGATTGCCTTTTCTATAGTAAATTTTTCAAAAATTAATTTTTTACTGTCGCAAATTTTAATTACGGCAGGGATTGCCTTTTCTATAGTAAATTATTCAAAAAATAATTGTTTACTGTCGCAAATTTTAATTGCGCCAGGGATTGCCTTTCTATAGTAAATTTTTCAAAAAATAATTTTCTACTGTCGCAAATTTTAATTCCGCCAGGGATTGCCTTTTCTATAGTAAATTATTCAAAAAATAATTTTTTTATTGTCGCAAATTTTAACTACGCCAGGGATTGCCTTTTCTATAGTAAATTTTGAAAAAAAAAATAATTTTTTACTGTCCAAATTTTAATTGCGCCAGGGATTGCCTCTTCTATAGTAAATTTTTCAAAAATTAATTTTTTACTGTCGCAAACTTCAAATACGCCAGGGATTGCCTTTTCTATAGAAAATTTTTCAAAAAATTATTTTCTACTGTCGCAAATTTTAAATACGCCAGGGATTGCCTTTTCTATAGTAAATTATTCAAAAAATAATTTTTTACTGTCGAAAATTTTAATTGCGCCAGGGATTGCCTTTTCTACAGTAAATTTTTCAAAAAATAATTTTTTACTGTCGCAAGTTTTAATTAGGCCAGGGATTGCCTATTCTATAGTAAATTTTTCAAAAAATAATTTTTTACTGTCGAAAATTTTAATTAGGCCAGGGATTGCCTTTTCTATAGTAAATTGTTCAAAAACTAATTTTTTACTGTCGCAAATTTTAATTACGCCAGGGATTGCCTTTTCTACAGTAATTTTTTCAAAAAATAATTTTTTACTGTCGCAAATTTTAATTGCGCCAGGTATTGCCTTTTCTATAGTAAATTTTTCAAAAACTAATTTTTTACTGTCGCAAGTTTTAATCACGCCAGGGATTGCCTTTTCTATAGTAAATTTTTCAAAAAATAATTTTTTACTGTCGCAAATTTTAATTGCGCCTTTTCTATAGTAAATTTTTCAAAATTTAATTTTATACTGTCGCAAATTTTAATTACGCCAGGGATTGCCTTTTCTATAGTAAATTTTTCAAAAAATATTTTTTTACTGTCGCAAATTTTAATTGTGCCAGAGATTGCCTTTTCTATAGTAAATTTTTTAAAAAATAATTTTTTATTGTCGCAAATTTTAATTGCGCCAGGGATTGCCTTTTCTACAGTAAATTTTTCAAAAAATAATTTTTTACTGTCGCAAATTTTAATTACGCCAGGGATTGCCTAAATTTTTCAAATATAATTTTTTACTGACGCAAATTTTAATTACGCCAGGGATTGCCTTGTCTGTAGTAAATTTTTCAAAAAATAATTTTTTACTGTCGAAAATTTTAATTGCGCCAGGGATTGCCTTTTCTATAGTAAATTTTTCAAAAAATAATTTTTTACTGTCGCAAATTTTAATTGCGCCAGGTATTGCCTTTTCTACAGTAAATTTTTCAAAAAATAATTTTTTACTGTCGCAAATTTTAATTACGCCAGGGATTGCCTTTTCTATAGTAAATTTTTCAAAAATTAATTTTTTACTGTCGCAAATTTTAATTACGGCAGGGATTGCCTTTTCTATAGTAAATTATTCAAAAAATAATTATTCAAAAAATAATTTTTTACTGTCGCAAATTTTAATTGCGCCAGGGATTGCCTTTCTATAGTAAATTTTTCAGAAAAATAATTTTCTACTGTCGCAACTTTTAATTGCGCCAGGGATTGCCTTTTCTATAGTAAATTATTCAAAAAATAATTTTTTTATTGTCGCAAATTTTAACTACGCCAGGGATTGCCTTTTCTATAGTAAATTTTGAAAAAAAAAATAATTTTTACTGTCCAAATTTTAATTGCGCCAGGGATTGCCTTTTCTATAGTAAATTTTTCAAAATTTAATTTTATACTGTCGCAAATTTTAAATACGCCAGGGATTGCCTTTTCTATAGTAAATCTTTCAAAAACTAATTTTTTACTGTCGCAAATTTTAATTGCGCCAGGGATTGCCTTTTCTATAGTAAATTTTTCACAAATTAATTTTTTGCTGTCGCAAATTTTAATTTCGCCAAGGATTGCCTTTTCTATAGTAAATTTTTCAAAAATTAATTTTTTACTGTCGCAAATTTTAAATACGCCAGGGATTGCCTCTTCTATAGTAAATTTTTCAAAAATTAATTTTTTACTGTCGCAAATTTCAAATACGCCAGGGATTGCCTTTTCTATAGAAAATTTTTCAAAAAATTATTTTCTACTGTCGCAAATTTTAAATACGCCAGGGATTGCCTTTTCTATAGTAAATTATTCAAAAAATAATTTTTTACTGTCGAAAATTTTAATTGCGCCAGGGATTGCCTTTTCTACAGTAAATTTTTCAAAAAATAATTTTTTACTGTCGCAAGTTTTAATTAGGCCAGGGATTGCCTATTCTATAGTAAATTTTTCAAAAAATAATTTTTTACTGTCGAAAATTTTAATTAGGCCAGGGATTGCCTTTTCTATAGTAAATTTTTCAAAAACTAATTTTTTACTGTCGCAAATTTTAATTACGCCAGGGATTTCCTTTTCTACAGTAATTTTTTCAAAAAATAATTTTTTACTGTCGCGAATTTTAATTGCGCCAGGTATTGCCTTTTCTATAGTAAATTTTTCAAAAACTAATTTTTTACTGTCGCAAGTTTTAATCACGCCAGGGATTGCCTTTTCTATAGTAAATTTTTCAAAAAATAATTTTTTACTGTCGCAAATTTTAATTGCGCATTTTCTATAGTAAATTTTTCAAAATTTAATTTTATACTGTCGCAAATTTTAATTACGCCAGGGATTGCCTTTTCTATAGTAAATTTTTCAAAAAATAATTTTTTACTGTCGCAAATTTTAATTGTGCCAGAGATTGCCTTTTCTATAGTAAATTTTTCAAAAAATATTATTTTATTGTCGCAAATTTTAATTGCGCCAGGGATTGCCTTTTCTACAGTAAATTTGTCAAAAAATAATTTTTTACTGTCGCAAATTTTAATTACGCCAGGGATTGCCTAAATTTTTCAAATATAATTTTTTACTGACGCAAATTTTAATTACGCCAGGGATTGCCTTGTCTGTAGTAAATTTTTCAAAAAATAATTTTTTACTGTCGAAAATTTTAATTACGCCAGGGATTGCCTTTTCTATAGTAAATTTTTCAAAAACTAATTTTTTACTGTCGCAAATTTTAATTACGCCAGGGATTGCCTTTTCTACAGTAAATTTTTCAAAAAATAATTTTTTACTGTCGCAAATTTTAATTGCGCCAGGGATTGTCTTTTCTATAGTAAATTTTTCAAAAACTAATTTTTTACTGTCGCAAGTTTTAATCACGCCAGGGATTGCCTTTTCTATAGTAAATTTTTTACTGTCGCAAATTTTAATTGTGCCAGGGATTGGCTTTTCTATAGTAAATTTTTCACAAATTAATTTTTTGCTGTCGCAAATTTTAATTTCGCCAAGGATTGCCTTTTCTATAGTAAATTTTTCAAAAATTAATTTTTTACTGTCGCAAATTTTAAATACGCCAGGGATTTCCTCTTCTATAGTAAATTTTTCAAAAATTAATTTTTTACTGTCGCAAATTTCAAATACGCCAGGGATTGCCTTTTCTATAGAAAATTTTTCAAAAAATTATTTTCTACTGTCGCAAATTTTAAATGCGCCAGGGATTGCCTTTTCTATAGTAAATTATTCAAAAAATAATTTTTTACTGTCGAAAATTTTAATTGCGCCAGGGATTGTCTTTTCTACAGTAAATTTTTCAAAAAATAATTTTCTACTGTCGCAAATTTCAATTACGGCAGGGATTGCCTTTTCTATAGTAAATTATTCAAAAAATAATTTTTTACTGTCGCAAATTTTAATTACGCCAGGGATTGCCTTTTCTATAGTAAATTTTTCAAAATTTAATTTTTTACTGTCGCAAATTTCAATTGCGGCAGGGATTGCCTTTTCTATAGTAAATTTTTCAAAATTTAATTTTTTACTGTCGCAAATTTCAATTGCGGCAGGGATTGCCTTTTCTATAGTAAATTTTTCAAAATTTAACATTATACTGTCGCAAATTTTAATTGCGCCAGGGATTGCCTTTTCTATAGTAAATTTTTCAAAAAATAATTTTTTATTGTCGCAAATTTTAATTGCGCCAGGTATTGCCTTTTCTATAGCAAATTTTTCAAAAAATAATTTTTTACTGTCGCAAATTTTAATTACGCCAGGGATTGCCTTTTCTATAGTAAATTTTTCAAAAATTAATTTTTTACTGTCGCAAATTTTAATTACGGCAGGGATTGCCTTTTCTATAGTAAATTATTCAAAAAATAATTTTTTACTGTCGCAAATTTTAATTGCGCCAGGGATTGCCTTTCTATAGTAAATTTTTCAAAAAATAATTTTCTACTGTCGCAAATTTTAATTGCGCCAGGGATTGCCTTTTCTATAGTAAATTATTCAAAAAATAATTTTTTTACTGTCGCAAATTTTAACTACGCCAGGGATTGCCTTTTCTATAGTAAATTTTGAAAAAAAAAAATAATTTTTTACTGTCCAAATTTTAATTGCGCCAGGGATGGCCTTTGCTATAGTAAATTTTTCAAAATTTAATTTTATACTGTCGCAAATTTTAAATACGCCAGGGATTGCCTTTTCTGTAGTAAATTTTTCAAAAACTAATTTTTTACTGTCGCAAATTTTAATTGCGCCAGGGATTGCTTTTCTATAGTAAATTTTTCACAAATGAATTTTTTGCTGTCGCAAATTTTAAATCCGCCAAGGATTGCCTTTTCTATAGCAAATTTTTCAAAAATTGATTTTTTACTGTCGCAAATTTTAAATACGCCAGGTATTGCCTCTTCTATAGTAAATTTTTCAAAAATTAATTTTTTACTGTCGCAAATTTCAAATACGCCAGGGATTGCCTTTTCTATAGAAAATTTTTCAAAAAATTATTTTCTACTGTCGCAAATTTTAAATACGCCAGGGATTGCCTTTTCTATAGTAAATTATTCAAAAAATAATTTTTTACTGTCGAAAATTTTAATTGCGCCAGGGATTGCCTTTTCTACAGTAAATTTTTCAAAAAATAATTTTTTACTGTCGCAAGTTTTAATTAGGCCAGGGATTGCCTTTTCTATAGTAAATTTTTCAAAAAATAATTTTTTACTGTCGAAAATTTTAATTACGCCAGGGATGGCCTTTTCTATAGTAAATTTTTCAAAAACTAATTTTTTACTGTCGCAGATTTTAATTACGCCAGGGATTGCCTTTTCTACAGTAAATTTTTCAAAAAATAATTTTTTACTGTCGCAAGTTTTAATTGCGCCAGGGATTGCCTTTTCTATAGTAAATTCTTCAAAAACTAATTTTTTACTTTCGCAAGTTTTAATCACGCCAGGGATTGCCTTTTCTATAGTAAATTTTTCAAAAAATAATTTTTTACTGTCGCAAATTTTAATTGCGCCAGGGATTGCCGTTTCTGTAGTAAATTTTTCAAAAAATAACTTTTTATTGTCGCAAATTTGAATTGCGCCAGGGATTGCCTTTTCTATGGTAAATTTTTCAATATTTAATTTTATACTGTCGCAAATTTTAATTGCTCCAGGGATTGCCTATTCTATAGTAAATTTTGCAAAAAATAATTTTCTACTGTCGCAAATTTTAATTACGCCAGGGGTTGCCTTTTCTATAGTAAATTTTTCAAAAATTAATTTTATGCTGTCGCAAATTTCAATTTCGCCAGGGATTGTCTTTTCTATAGAAAATTTTGCAAATAATAATTTTCTACTGTCGCAAATTTTAATTGCGCCAGGGATTGCCTTTTCTATAGTAAATTTTTCGAAAACTAATTTTTTACTGTCGCAAATTTTAATTACGCCAGGGATTGCCTTTTCTATAGTAAATTTTTCAAAATTTAATTTTTTACTGTCGCAAATTTTAGTTACGCCAGGGATTGCCTTTTCTATAGTAAATTTTTCAAAAATTAATTTTTTACTGTCGCAAATTTTAATTACGGCAGGGATTGCCTTTTCTATAGTAAATTATTCAAAAAATAATTTTTTACTGTCGCAAATTTTAATTGCGCCAGGGATTGCCTTTCTATAGTAAATTTTTCAAAAAATAATTTTCTACTGTCGCAAATTTTAATTCCGCCAGGGATTGCCTTTTCTATAGTAAATTATTCAAAAAATAATTTTTTTATTGTCGCAAATTTTAACTACGCCAGGGATTGCCTTTTCTATAGTAAATTTTGAAAAAAAAAATAATTTTTTACTGTCCAAATTTTAATTGCGCCAGGGATTGCCTTTTCTATAGTAAATTTTTCAAAATTTAATTTTATACTGTCGCAAATTTTAAATACGCCAGGGATTGCCTTTTCTATAGTAAATCTTTCAAAAACTAATTTTTTACTGTCGCAAATTTTAATTGCGCCAGGGATTGCCTTTTCTATAGTAAATTTTTCACAAATTAATTTTTTGCTGTCGCAAATTTTAATTTCGCCAAGGATTGCCTTTTCTATAGTAAATTTTTCAAAAATTAATTTTTTACTGTCGCAAATTTTAAATACGCCAGGGATTGCCTCTTCTATAGTAAATTTTTCAAAAATTAATTTTTTACTGTCGCAAACTTCAAATACGCCAGGGATTGCCTTTTCTATAGAAAATTTTTCAAAAAATTATTTTCTACTGTCGCAAATTTTAAATACGCCAGGGATTGCCTTTTCTATAGTAAATTATTCAAAAAATAATTTTTTACTGTCGAAAATTTTAATTGCGCCAGGGATTGCCTTTTCTACAGTAAATTTTTCAAAAAATAATTTTTTACTGTCGCAAGTTTTAATTAGGCCAGGGATTGCCTATTCTATAGTAAATTTTTCAAAAAATAATTTTTTACTGTCGAAAATTTTAATTAGGCCAGGGATTGCCTTTTCTATAGTAAATTGTTCAAAAACTAATTTTTTATTGTCGCAAATTTTAACTACGCCAGGGATTGCCTTTTCTATAGTAAATTTTGAAAAAAAAAATAATTTTTTACTGTCCAAATTTTAATTGCGCCAGGGATTGCCTTTTCTATAGTAAATTTTTCAAAATTTAATTTTATACTGTCGCAAATTTTAAATACGCCAGGGATTGCCTTTTCTATAGTAAATCTTTCAAAAACTAATTTTTTACTGTCGCAAATTTTAATTGCGCCAGGGATTGCCTTTTCTATAGTAAATTTTTCACAAATTAATTTTTTGCTGTCGCAAATTTTAATTTCGCCAAGGATTGCCTTTTCTATAGTAAATTTTTCAAAAATTAATTTTTTACTGTCGCAAATTTTAAATACGCCAGGGATTGCCTCTTCTATAGTAAATTTTTCAAAAATTAATTTTTTACTGTCGCAAACTTCAAATACGCCAGGGATTGCCTTTTCTATAGAAAATTTTTCAAAAAATTATTTTCTACTGTCGCAAATTTTAAATACGCCAGGGATTGCCTTTTCTATAGTAAATTATTCAAAAAATAATTTTTTACTGTCGAAAATTTTAATTGCGCCAGGGATTGCCTTTTCTACAGTAAATTTTTCAAAAAATAATTTTTTACTGTCGCAAGTTTTAATTAGGCCAGGGATTGCCTATTCTATAGTAAATTTTTCAAAAAATAATTTTTTACTGTCGAAAATTTTAATTAGGCCAGGGATTGCCTTTTCTATAGTAAATTGTTCAAAAACTAATTTTTTACTGTCGCAAATTTTAATTACGCCAGGGATTGCCTTTTCTACAGTAATTTTTTCAAAAAATAATTTTTTACTGTCGCAAATTTTAATTGCGCCAGGTATTGCCTTTTCTATAGTAAATTTTTCAAAAACTAATTTTTTACTGTCGCAAGTTTTAATCACGCCAGGGATTGCCTTTTCTATAGTAAATTTTTCAAAAAATAATTTTTTACTGTCGCAAATTTTAATTGCGCCTTTTCTATAGTAAATTTTTCAAAATTTAATTTTATACTGTCGCAAATTTTAATTACGCCAGGGATTGCCTTTTCTATAGTAAATTTTTCAAAAAATATTTTTTTACTGTCGCAAATTTTAATTGTGCCAGAGATTGCCTTTTCTATAGTAAATTTTTTAAAAAATAATTTTTTATTGTCGCAAATTTTAATTGCGCCAGGGATTGCCTTTTCTACAGTAAATTTTTCAAAAAATAATTTTTTACTGTCGCAAATTTTAATTACGCCAGGGATTGCCTAAATTTTTCAAATATAATTTTTTACTGACGCAAATTTTAATTACGCCAGGGATTGCCTTGTCTGTAGTAAATTTTTCAAAAAATAATTTTTTACTGTCGAAAATTTTAATTGCGCCAGGGATTGCCTTTTCTATAGTAAATTTTTCAAAAAATAATTTTTTACTGTCGCAAATTTTAATTGCGCCAGGTATTGCCTTTTCTACAGTAAATTTTTCAAAAAATAATTTTTTACTGTCGCAAATTTTAATTACGCCAGGGATTGCCTTTTCTATAGTAAATTTTTCAAAAATTAATTTTTTACTGTCGCAAATTTTAATTACGGCAGGGATTGCCTTTTCTATAGTAAATTATTCAAAAAATAACTATTCAAAAAATAATTTTTTACTGTCGCAAATTTTAATTGCGCCAGGGATTGCCTTTCTATAGTAAATTTTTCAAAAAATAATTTTCTACTGTCGCAACTTTTAATTGCGCCAGGGATTGCCTTTTCTATAGTAAATTATTCAAAAAATAATTTTTTTATTGTCGCAAATTTTAACTACGCCAGGGATTGCCTTTTCTATAGTAAATTTTGAAAAAAAAAATAATTTTTTACTGTCCAAATTTTAATTGCGCCAGGGATTGCCTTTTCTATAGTAAATTTTTCAAAATTTAATTTTATACTGTCGCAAATTTTAAATACGCCAGGGATTGCCTTTTCTATAGTAAATCTTTCAAAAACTAATTTTTTACTGTCGCAAATTTTAATTGCGCCAGGGATTGCCTTTTCTATAGTAAATTTTTCACAAATTAATTTTTTGCTGTCGCAAATTTTAATTTCGCCAAGGATTGCCTTTTCTATAGTAAATTTTTCAAAAATTAATTTTTTACTGTCGCAAATTTTAAATACGCCAGGGATTGCCTCTTCTATAGTAAATTTTTCAAAAATTAATTTTTTACTGTCGCAAATTTCAAATACGCCAGGGATTGCCTTTTCTATAGAAAATTTTTCAAAAAATTATTTTCTACTGTCGCAAATTTTAAATACGCCAGGGATTGCCTTTTCTATAGTAAATTATTCAAAAAATAATTTTTTACTGTCGAAAATTTTAATTGCGCCAGGGATTGCCTTTTCTACAGTAAATTTTTCAAAAAATAATTTTTTACTGTCGCAAGTTTTAATTAGGCCAGGGATTGCCTATTCTATAGTAAATTTTTCAAAAAATAATTTTTTACTGTCGAAAATTTTAATTAGGCCAGGGATTGCCTTTTCTATAGTAAATTTTTCAAAAACTAATTTTTTACTGTCGCAAATTTTAATTACGCCAGGGATTGCCTTTTCTACAGTAATTTTTTCAAAAAATAATTTTTTACTGTCGCGAATTTTAATTGCGCCAGGTATTGCCTTTTCTATAGTAAATTTTTCAAAAACTAATTTTTTACTGTCGCAAGTTTTAATCACGCCAGGGATTGCCTTTTCTATAGTAAATTTTTCAAAAAATAATTTTTTACTGTCGCAAATTTTAATTGCGCATTTTCTATAGTAAATTTTTCAAAATTTAATTTTATACTGTCGCAAATTTTAATTACGCCAGGGATTGCCTTTTCTATAGTAAATTTTTCAAAAAATAATTTTTTACTGTCGCAAATTTTAATTGTGCCAGAGATTGCCTTTTCTATAGTAAATTTTTCAAAAAATATTATTTTATTGTCGCAAATTTTAATTGCGCCAGGGATTGCCTTTTCTACAGTAAATTTTTCAAAAAATAATTTTTTACTGTCGCAAATTTTAATTACGCCAGGGATTGCCTAAATTTTTCAAATATAATTTTTTACTGACGCAAATTTTAATTACGCCAGGGATTGCCTTGTCTGTAGTAAATTTTTCAAAAAATAATTTTTTACTGTCGAAAATTTTAATTACGCCAGGGATTGCCTTTTCTATAGTAAATTTTTCAAAAACTAATTTTTTACTGTCGCAAATTTTAATTACGCCAGGGATTGCCTTTTCTACAGTAAATTTTTCAAAAAATAATTTTTTACTGTCGCAAATTTTAATTGCGCCAGGGATTGTCTTTTCTATAGTAAATTTTTCAAAAACTAATTTTTTACTGTCGCAAGTTTTAATCACGCCAGGGATTGCCTTTTCTATAGTAAATTTTTTACTGTCGCAAATTTTAATTGTGCCAGGGATTGGCTTTTCTATAGTAAATTTTTCACAAATTAATTTTTTGCTGTCGCAAATTTTAATTTCGCCAAGGATTGCCTTTTCTATAGTAAATTTTTCAAAAATTAATTTTTTACTGTCGCAAATTTTAAATACGCCAGGGATTGCCTCTTCTATAGTAAATTTTTCAAAAATTAATTTTTTACTGTCGCAAATTTCAAATACGCCAGGGATTGCCTTTTCTATAGAAAATTTTTCAAAAAATTATTTTCTACTGTCGCAAATTTTAAATGCGCCAGGGATTGCCTTTTCTATAGTAAATTATTCAAAAAATAATTTTTTACTGTCGAAAATTTTAATTGCGCCAGGGATTGCCTTTTCTACAGTAAATTTTTCAAAAAATAATTTTCTACTGTCGCAAGTTTTAATTAGGCCAGGGATTGCCTTGTCTGTAGTAAATTTTTCAAAAAATAATTTTTTACTGTCGAAAATTTTAATTACGCCAGGGATTGCCTTTTCTATAGTAAATTTTTCAAAAACTAATTTTTTACTGTCGCAAATTTTAATTACGCCAGGGATTGCCTTTTCTACAGTAAATTTTTCAAAAAATAATTTTTTACTGTCGCAAATTTTAATTGCGCCAGGGATTGTCTTTTTTATAGTACATTTTTCAAAAACTAATTTTTTACTGTCGCAAGTTTTAATCATGCCAGGGATTGCCTTTTCTATAGTAAATTTTTCAAAAAATAATTTTTTACTGTCGCAAATTTTAATTGCTCCAGGGATTGGCTTTTCTATAGTAAATTTTTCAAAATTTAATTTTATACTGTCGCAAATTTTAAATACGCCAGGGATTGCCTATTCTACAGTAAATTTTTCAAAAAATAATTTTCTACTGTCGCAAATGTTAATTGCGCCAGGGATTGCCTTTTCTATAGTAAATTTTTCAAAAAATAATTTTCCACTGTCGCAAATTTTAATTGCGCCAGGGATTGCCTTTTCTATAGTAAATTTTGCGAAAAATAATTTTCTACTGTCGCAAATTTTAATTGCGCCAGGGATTACCTTTTCTATAGTAATTTTTTCAAAAACTAATTTTTTACTGTCGCAAATTTTAATTACGCCAGGGATTGCCTTTTCTACAGTAAATTTTTCAAAAAATAATTTTTTACTGTCGCAAATTTTAATTGTGCCAGGGATTGTCTTTTTTATAGTAAATTTTTCAAAAACTAATTTTTTACTGTCGCAAGTTTTAATCACGCCAGGGATTGCCTTTTCTATAGTAAATTTTTCAAAAAATAATTTTTTATTGTCGCAAATTTTAATTGCGCCAGGGATTGCCTTTTCTATAGTAAATTTTTCAAAATTTAATTTTATACTGTCGAAAATTTTAATTGCGCCAGGGATTGCCTTTTCTACAGTAAATTTTTCAAAAAATAATTTTCTACTGTCGCAAGTTTTAATTAGGCCAGGGATTGCCTTGTCTGTAGTAAATTTTTCAAAAAATAATTTTTTACTGTCGAAAATTTTAATTACGCCAGGGATTGCCTTTTCCATAGTAAATTTTTCCAAAATTAATTTTAAACTGTCGCAAATTTTAATTGTGCCAGGGATTGCCTTTTCTACTGTAAATTTTGCAAAAAATAATTTTCTACTGTCGCAAATTTTAATTGCGCCAGGGATTGCCTTTTCTCTAGTAAATTTTTCAGAAATTAATTTTTTACTGTCGCAAGTTTTAATTGCGCCAGGGATTGCCTTTTCTACAGTAAATTTTTCAAAAACTAATTTTCTACTGTCGCAAATTTTAATTGCGCCAGGGATTGCCTTTTCTATAGTAAATTTTTCAAAAAATAATTTTTTACTGTCGCAAATTTTAATTGAGCCAGGGATTGCCTTTTCTATAATAAATTTTTCAAAATTTAATTTTATACTGTCGCAAATTTTAAATACGCCAGGGATTGCCTTTTCTAAAGTAAATTATTCAAAAAATAATTTTTTTCTGTCGCAAATTTTAATTGCGCCAGGGATTGCCTTTTCTACAGTAAATTTTTCAAAAAATAATTTTTTACTGTCGCAAATTTTAAATACGCCAGGGATTGCCTTTTCTATAGTAAATTTTTCAAAAAATAATTTTTTACTGTCGCAAGTTTTAATCATGCCAGGGATTGCCTTTTCTATAGTAAATTTTTCAAAAAATAATTTTTTACTGTCGCAAATTTTAATTGCTCCAGGGATTGGCTTTTCTATAGTAAATTTTTCAAAATTTAATTTTATACTGTCGCAAATTTTAAATACGCCAGGGATTGCCTATTCTACAGTAAATTTTTCAAAAAATAATTTTCTACTGTCGCAAATTTTAATTGCGCCAGGGATTGCCTTTTCTCTAGTAAATTTTTCAGAAATTAATTTTTTACTGTCGCAAGTTTTAATTGCGCCAGGGATTGCCTTTTCTACAGTAAATTTTTCAAAAAATAATTTTCTACTGTCGCAAATTTTAATTGCGCCAGGGATTGCCTTTTCTATAGTAAATTTTGCAAAAAATAATTTTTTACTGTCGCAAATTTTAATTGAGCCAGGGATTGCCTTTTCTATAATAAATTTTTCAAAATTTAATTTTATACTGTCGCAAATTTTAAATACGCCAGGGATTGCCTTTTCTAAAGTAAATTATTCAAAAAATAATTTTTTTCTGTCGCAAATTTTAATTGCGCCAGGGATTGCCTTTTCTACAGTAAATTTTTCAAAAAATAATTTTTTACTGTCGCAAATTTTAAATACGCCAGGGATTGCCTTTTCTATAGTAAATTTTGCAAAAAATAATTTTTTACTGTCGCAAATTTTAAATACGCCAGGGATTGCCTTTTCTATAGTAAATTTTTCAAAAAATAATTTTTTACTGTCGCAAATTTTAATTGCGCCAGGGATTGCCTTTTCTATAGTAAATTTTTCAAAAAATAATTTTTTACTGTCGCAAATTTTAAATACGCCAGGGATTGCCTTTTCTATAGTAAATTTTGCAAAAAATAATTTTATACTGTCGCAAATTATAATTGCGCCAGGGATTGCCTTTTATACAGTAAATTTTTCAAAAAATAATTTTCTACTGTCGCAAATTTTAATTGCGCCAGGGATTGCCTTTTCTATAATAAATTTTTCAAAAACTAATTTTTTACTGTCGCAAGTTTTAATTGCGCCAGGGATTGCCTTTTCTACAGTAAATTTTTCAAAAATAATTTTCTACTGTGGCAAATTTTAATTGCGCCAGGGATTGCCTTTTCTATAGTAAATTTTGCAAAAAATAATTTTTTATTGTCGCAAATTTTAATTGCGCCAGGGATTGCCTTTTCTATAGTAAATTCTTCAAAATTTAATTTTATACTGTCGCAAATTTTAAATACGCCAGGGATTGCCTTTTCTATAGTAAATTATTCAAAAAATAATTTTTTACTGTCGCAAATTTTAGTTGCGCCAGGGATTGCCTTTCCTACAGTAAATTTTTCAAAAAATAATTTTTTACTGTCGCAAATTTTAAATACGCCAGGGATTGCCTTCTCTATAGTAAATTTTGCAAAAAATAATTTTTTACTGTCGCAAATTGTAAATACGCCAGGGATTGCCTTTTCTATAGTAAATTTTTCAAAAAATAATTTTTTACTGTCGCAAATTTTAATTGCGCCAGGGATTGCCTTTTCTACAGTAAATTTTTCAAAAAATAATTTTCTAATGTCGCAAATTTTAATTGCGCCGGGGATTGCGTTTTCTACAGTAAATTTTTCAAAAAATAATTTTTACTGTCGAAAATTTTAATTGCGCCAGAGATTGCCTTCTCTACAGTAAATTTTTCAAAAAATAATTTTTTACTGTCGCAAATTTTAAATACGCCAGGGATTGCCTTTTCTATAGTAAATTTTGCAAAAAATAATTTTTTACTGTCGCAAATTTTAATTGCGCCAGGGATTGCCTTTTCTATAGTAAATTATTCAAAAAATAATTTTTTACTGTCGCAAATTTTAAATACGCCAGGGATTGCCTTTTCTATAGCAAATTTTGCAAAAAATAATTTTCTACTGTCGCAAATTTTAATTGCGTTAGGAATTGCCTTTTCTATAGTAAATTTTTCAAAAACTAATTTTTTACTGTCGCAAGTTTTAATTACGCCAGGGATTGCCTTTTCTATAGTAAATTTTTCAAAAAATAATTTTTTATTGTTGCAAATTTTAATTGCGCCAGGGATTGCCTTTTCTATAGTAAATTTTTCACAAATTAATTTTTTACTGTCGCAAATTTTAACTGCCCCAGGGATTGCCCTTTCTACAGTAAATTTTTCAAAAAAAATTTTTACTGTCGCAAATTTTAAATACGCCAGGTATTGCCTTTTCTATAGTAAATTTTGCAAAAATTAATTTTTTACTGTCGCAAATTTTAATTGCGCCAGGGATTGCCTTTTCTATAGTAAATTTTGCAAAAAATAATTTTTTACTGTCGCAAGTTTAATTGCGCCAGGGATTGCCTTTTCTATAGTAAATTATTCAAAAAATAATTTTTTACTGTCGCAAATTTTAACTACGCCAGGGATTGCCTTTTCTATAGTAAATTTTGCAAAAAATAACTTTCTACTGTCGCAAATTTTAATTGCGCCAGGGATTGCCTTTTCTATAGTAA
Source organism: Dioctria linearis (assembly GCA_963930735.1). Lineage (NCBI taxonomy): Eukaryota > Metazoa > Arthropoda > Insecta > Diptera > Asilidae > Dioctria > Dioctria linearis. The sequence continues at coordinate 20,328 of CAWVNZ010002516.1, read as the reverse complement.
ATTTTTCAAAAAATAATTTTTTACTGTCGCAAACTTTAATTGCGCCAGGGATTGCATTTTCTATAGTAAATTATTCAAAAAATAATTTTTTACTGTCGCAAATTTTAATTACGCCAGGGATTGCCTTTTCTATAGTAAATTTTTCAAAAATTAATTTTTTACTGTCGCAAATTTTAATTGCGCCAGGGATTGCCTTTTCTACAATAAATTTTTCAAAAAATTATTTTTTACTGTCGCAAATTTTAACTACGCCAAGGATTGCCTTTTCTATAGTAAATTTTTCAAAAAATAATTTTTTACTGTCGCAAATTTTAATTACGCCAGGGATTGCCTTTTCTATAGTAAATTTTTCAAAAATTAATTTTTTATTTTCGCAAATTTTAAATACGCCCGGGATTGCCTTTTCTATAGTAAATTTTTCAAAAATTAATTTTTTGCTGTCGCAAATTTTAATTTCGCCAGGGATTGCCTTTTTTATAGTAAATTTTGCAAAAAATAATTTTCTACTGTCGCAAATTTTAATTGCGCCAGGGATTGCCTTTTCTATAGTAAATTTTTCAAAAACAAATTTTGTACTGTCGCAAATTTTAATTACGCCAGGGATTGCCTTTTTATAGTAAATTTTTCAAAATTTAATTTAATACTGTCGCAAATTTTAATTGCGCCAGGGATTGCCTTTTCTATAGTAAATTTTTCAAAAATTAATTTTTTACTGTCGCAAATTTTAATTACGCCAGGGATTGCCTTTTCTATAGTAAATTTTGCAAAAAATAACTTTCTACTGTCGCAAATTTTAATTGCGCCAGGGATTGCCTTTTCTATAGTAAATTTTTCAAAAAATAATTTTTTACTGTCGCAAACTTTTTTTGCGCCAGGGATTGCATTTTCTATAGTAAATTATTCAAAAAATAATTTTTTACTGTCGCAAATTTTAATTACGCCAGGGATTGCCTTTTCTACAGTAAATTTTTCAAAAAATTATTTTTTACTCTCGCAAATTTTAATTACGCCAAGGATTGCCTTTTCTATAGTAAATTTTTCAAAAAATAATTTTTTACTGTCGCAAATTTTAATTACGCCAGGGATTGCCTTTTCTATAGTAAATTTTTCAAAAATTAATTTTTTAATTTCGCAAATTTTAAATACGCCCGGGATTGCCTTTTCTATAGTAAATTTTTCAAAAATTAATTTTTTGCTGTCGCAAATTTTAATTTCGCCAGGGATTGTCTTTTTTATAGTAAATTTTGCAAAAAATAATTTTCTACTGACGCAAATTTTAATTGCGCCAGGGATTGCCTTTTCTATAGTAAATTTTTCAAAAACTAATTTTTTACTGTCGCAAATTTTAATTACGCCAGGGATTGCCTTTTCTATAGTAAATTTTTCAAAATTTAATTTTATACTGTCGCAAATTTTAATTGCGCCAGGGATTGCCTTTTCTATAGTAAATTTTTCAAAAATTAATTTTTTACTGTCGCAAATTTTAATTACGCCAGGGATTGCCTTTTCTATAGTAAATTTTGCAAAAACTAACTTTCTACTGTCGCAAATTTTAATTGCGCCAGGGATTGCCTTTTCTATAGTAAATTTTTCAAAAAATAATTTTTTACTGTCGCAAACTTTAATTGCGCCAGGGACATTTTCTATAGTAAATTATTCAAAAAATAATTTTTTACTGTCGCAAATTTTAATTACGCCAGGGATTGCCTTTTCTATAGTAAATTTTTCAAAAATTAATTTTTTACTGTCGCAAGTTTTAATTGCGCCAGGGATTGCCTTTTCTACAGTAAATTTTTCAAAAAATAATTTTTTACTGTCGCAAACTTTAATTGCGCCAGGGATTGCATTTTCTATAGTAAATTATTCAAAAAATAATTTTTTACTGTCGCAAATTTTAATTACGCCAGGGATTGCCTTTTCTATAGTAAATTTTTCAAAAATTAATTTTTTACTGTCGCAAATTTTAATTGCGCCAGGGATTGCCTTTTCTACAGTAAATTTTTCAAAAAATTATTTTTTACTGTCGCAAATTTTAATTACGCCAAGGATTGCCTTTTCTATAGTAAATTTTTCAAAAAATAATTTTTTACTGTCGCAAATTTTAATTACGCCAGGGATTGCCTTTTCTATAGTAAATTTTTCAAAAATTAATTTTTTAATTTCGCAAATTTTAAATACGCCCGGGGTTGCCTTTTCTATAGTAAATTTTTCAAAAATTAATTTTTTGCTGTCGCAAATTTTAATTTCGCCAGGGATTGTCTTTTTTATAGTAAATTTTGCAAAAAATAATTTTCTACTGACGCAAATTTTAATTGCGCCAGGGATTGCCTTTTCTATAGTAAATTTTTCAAAAACTAATTTTTTACTGTCGCAAATTTTAATTACGCCAGGGATTGCCTTTTCTATAGTAAATTTTTCAAAATTTAATTTTATACTGTCGCAAATTTTAATTGCGCCAGGGATTGCCTTTTCTATAGTAAATTTTTCAAAAATTAATTTTTTACTGTCGCAAATTTTAATTACGCCAGGGATTGCCTTTTCTATAGTAAATTTTGCAAAAAATAACTTTCTACTGTCGCAAATTTTAATTGCGCCAGGGATTGCCTTTTCTATAGTAAATTTTTCAAAATAAAATTTTTTACTGTCGCAAAATTTAATTGCGCCAGGGATTGCATTTTCTATAGTAAATTATTCAAAAAATAATTTTTTACTGTCGCAAATTTTAATTACGCCAGGGATTGCCTTTTCTATAGTAAATTTTTCAAAAATTAATTTTTTACTGTCGCAAATTTTAACTGCGCAAGGGATTGCCTTTTCTACAGTAAATTTTTCAAAAAATTATTTTTTACTGTCGCAAATTTTAATTACGCCAAGGATTGCCTTTTTTATAGTAAATTTTGCAAAAAATAACTTTCTACTGTCGCAAATTTTAATTGCGCCAGGGATTGCCTTTTCTATAGTAAATTTTTCAAAAAATAATTTTTTACTGTCGCAAACTTTAATTGCGCCAGGGATTGCATTTTCTATAGTAAATTATTCAAAAAATAATTTTTTACTGTCGCAAATTTTAATTACGCCAGGGATTGCCTTTTCTATAGTAAATTTTTCAAAAATTAATTTTTTACTGTCGCAAATTTTAATTGCGCCAGGGATTGCCTTTTCTACAGTAAATTTTTCAAAAAATTATTTTTTACTGTCGCAAATTTTAATTACGCCAAGGATTGCCTTTTCTATAGTAAATTTTTCAAAAAATTATATTTTACTGTCGCAAATTTTAATTACGCCAGGGATTGCCTTTTCTATAGTAAATTTTTCAAAAATTAATTTTTTACTTTCGCAAATTTTAAATACGCCCGGGATTGCCTTTTCTATAGTAAATTTTTCAAAAATTAATTTTTTGCTGTCGCAAATTTTAATTTCGCCAGGAATTGCCTTTTTTATAGTAAATTTTGCAAAAAATAATTTTCTACTGTCGCAAATTTTAATTGCGCCAGGGATTGCCTTTTCTATAGTAAATTTTTCAAAAACTAATTTTTTACTGTCGCAAATTTTAATTACGCCAGGGATTGCCTTTTCTATAGTAAATTTTTCAAAATTTAATTTTATACTGTCGCAAATATTAATTGCGCCAGGGATTGCCTTTTCTATAGTAAATTTTGCAAAAAATAATTTTCTACTGTCGCAAATTTTAATTACGCCAGGGATTGCCTTTTCTATAGTAAATTTTTCAAAAATTAATTTTATACTGTCGCAAATTTTAATTTCGCCAGGGATTGCCGATTCTATAGTAAATTTTGCAAAAAATAATTTCCTACTGTCGCAAATTTTAATTGCGCCAGGGATTGCCTTTTCTATAGTAAATTTTTCGAAAATTAATTTTTTACTGTCGCAAATTTTAATTACGCCAGGGATTGCCTTTTCTATAGTAAATTTTTCAAAATTTAATTTTTTACTGTCGCAAATTTTAACTACGCCAGGGATTGCCTTTTCTATAGTAAAATTTTTCAAAATTTAATTTTATACTGTCGGAAATTTTAATTGCGCTAGGGATTGCCTTTTCTATAGTAAATTTTGCAAAAAATAATTTTTTACTGTCGCAAATTTTAATTGCGCCAGGGATTGCCTTTTCTACAGTAAATTTTTCAAAAAATTATTTTTTACTGTCGCAAATTTTAATTACGCCAGGGATTGCCTTTTCTATAGTAAATTTTTCAAAAATTAATTTTTTGCTGTCGCAAATTTTAATTTCGCCAGGGATTGCCTTTTCTATAGTAAATTTTGCAAAAAATAATTTTCTACTGTCGCAAATTTTAATTGCGCCAGGGATTGCCTTTTCTATATTAAATTTTTCAAAAACTAATTTTTTACTGTCGCAAGTTTTAATTACGCCAGGGATTGCCTTTTCTATAGTAAATTATTCAAAAATAAATTTTTAATGACGCAAGTTTTAATTGCGCCAGGGATTGCCTTTTCTACAGTAAATCTTTCAAAAAATAATTTTTTACTGTCGCAAATTTTAACTGCGCCAGGGATTGCCTTTTCTATAGTAAATTTTTCAAAATTTAATTTTATACTGTCGCAAATTTTAAATACGCCAGGGATTGCCTTTTCTACAGTAAATTTTTCAGAAAATAATTTTCTACTGTCGCAAATTTTAATTGCGCCAAGTATTGCCTTTTCTATAGTAAATTTTTCACAAATTAATTTTTTACTGTCGCAAATTTTAAATACGCCAGGGATTGCCTTTTCTATAGTAAATTATTCACAAAATAATTTTATACTGTCGCAAATTTTAATTTCGCCAGGGATTGCCTATTCTATAGTAAATTTTGGAAAAAATAATTTCCTACTGTCGCAAATTTTAATTGCGCCAGGGATTGCCTTTTCTATAGTAAGTTTTTCGAAAATTAATTTTTTACTGTCGCAAATTTTAATTGCCTTTTCTATAGTAAATTTTTCAAAATTTAATTTTTTACTGTCGCAAATTTTAATTACGCCAGGGATTGCCTTTTCTATAGTAAATTTTTCAAAATTTAATTTTATACTGTCGCAAATTTTAATTACGCCAGGGATTGCCTTTTCTATAGTAAATTTTTCAAAAAATAATTTTTTACTGCCGCAAATTTTAATTGCGCCAGGGATTGCCTTTTCTATAGTAAATTTTTCAAAAAATAATTTTTTATTGTCGCAAATTTTAATTGCGCCAGGGATTGCCTTTTCTATAGTAAATTTTTCAAAAAATAATTTTTTATTGTCGCAAATTTTAATTGCGCCAGGGATTGCCTTTTCTACAGTAAATTTTCAAAAAATAATTTTTTGCTGTCGCAAATTTTAATTACGCCAGGGATTGCCTAAATTTTTCGAAAATTAATTTTTTACTGTCGCAAATTTTAATTGCCTTTTCTATAGTAAATTTTTCAAAATTTAATTTTTTACTGTCGCAAATTTTAATTATGCCAGGGATTGCCTTTTCTATAGTAAATTTTTCAAAATTTAATTTTATACTGTCGCAAATTTTAATTACGCCAGGGATTGCCTTTTCTATAGTAAATTTTTCAAAAAATAATTTTTTACTGCCGCAAATTTTAATTTCGCAGGGATTGCCTATTCTATAGTAAATTTTGCAAAAAATAATTTCCTACTGTCGCAAATTTTAATTGCGCCAGGGATTGCCTTTTCTATAGTAAATTTTTCGAAAATAAATTTTTGCTCTCGCAAATTTTAAATACGCCAGGGATTGCCTTTTCTATAGTAAAGTATTCACAAAATAATTTTATACTGTCCCAAATTTTAATTTCGCCAGGGATTGCCTATTCTATAGTAAATTTTGCAAAAAATAATTTCCTACTGTCGCAAATTTTAATTGCGCCAGGGATTGCCTTTTCTATAGTAAATTTGTCAAAATTTAATTTTATACTGTCGCAAATTTTAAATACGCCAGGGAATTGCCTTTCTACAGTAAATTTTTCAAAAAATAATTTTCTACTGTCGCAAATTTTAATTGCGCCAGGGATTGCCTTTTCTATAGTAAATTTTTCACAAATTAATTTTTTACTGTCGCAAATTTTAAATACGCCAGGGATTGCCTTTTCTATAGTAAATTATTCAAAAAATAATTTTTTATTGTCGCAAATTTTAATTGCGCCAGGGATTGCCTTTTCTATAGTAAATTTTTCAAAAAATAATTTTATACTGTCGCAAATTTGAAATACGCCAGGGATTTCCTTTTCTATAGTAAATTATTCAAAAAATAATTTTTTACTGTCGCAAATTTTAAATACGCCAGGGATTGCCTTTTCTATAGTAAATTTTTCACAATTTAATTTTATACTGTCGCAAATTTTAATTGCGCCAGGGATTGTCTTTTCTACAGTAAATTTTTCAAAAAATAATTTTCTACTGTCGCAAATTTTAATTGCGCCAGGGATTGCCTTTTCTATAGTAAATTTTTCAAAAACTAATTTTTTACTGTCGCAAGTTTTAATTACGCCAGGGATTGCCTTTTCTATAGTAAATTATTCAAAAAATAATTTTTTACTGTCGCAAGTTTTAACTGCGCCAGGGATTGCCTTTTCTCTAGTAAATTTTTCACAAATTAATTTTTTACTGTGCAAATTTTAATTGCACCAGGGATTGCCTTTTCTATAGTAAATTTGTGAAAATTTAATTTTATACTGTCGCAAATTTTAATTGCACCAGGGTTTGCCTTTTCTATAGTAAATTTTTCACAATTTAATTTTATACTGTCGCAAATTTTAAATACGCCAGGATTGCTTTTCTATAGTAAATTATTCAAAAAATAATTTTTTACTGTCGCAAGTTTTAATTACGCCAGGGATTGCCTTTTCTATAGTAAATTTTTCAAAAACTAATTTTTTACTTTCGCAAATTTTAAATACGCCAGGGATTGCCTTTTCTATCGTAAATTATTCAAAAATAATTTTTTACTGTCGCAAATTTTAATTGCGCCAGGGATTGCCTTTTCTACAGTAAATTTTTCAAAAAATAATTTTTTTACTGTCGCAAATTTTAAATACTCCAGGGATTGCCTTTTCTATAGTAAATTTTGCAAAAAATAATTTTATACTGTCGCAAATTTTAATTGCGCCAGGGATTGCCTTTTCTACAGTAAATTTTTCAAAAAATAATTTTCTACTGACGCAAATTTTAAATACTCCAGGGATTGCCTTTTCTATAGTAAATTTTGCAAAAAATAATTTTATACTGTCGCAAATTTTAATTGCGCCAGGGATTGCCTTTTCTACAGTAAATTTTTCAAAAAATAATTTTCTACTGACGCAAATTTTAAATACTCCAGGGATTGCCTTTTCTATAGTAAATTTTGCAAAAAATAATTTTATACTGTCGCAAATTTTAATTGCGCCAGGGATTGCCTTTTCTACAGTAAATTTTTCAAAAAATAATTTTCTACTGACGCAAATTTTAATTGCGCCTAGGATTGCCTTTTCTATAGTAAATTTTTCAAAAACTAATTTTTTACTGTCGCAAGTTTTAATTGCGCCAGGGACTGCCTTTTCTACAGTAAATGTTTCAAAAATAATTTTTTACTGTCGCAAATTTTAATTACGCCAGGGATTGCCTTTTCTATAGTAAATTATTCAAAAAGTAATTTTTACTGTCGCAAGTTTTAATTACGCCAGGGATTGCCTTTTCTATATTTAATTTTTCAAAAATTAATTTTTTACTGTCGCAAATTTTAAATACGCCAGGGATTGCCTTTTCTATAGTAAATTTTTCAAAAATTAATTTTTAGCTGTCGCAAATTTTAATTTCGCCAGGGATTGCCTTTTCTATAGTAAATTTTGCAAAAAATAATTTTCTACTGTCGCAAATTTTAATTGCGCCAGGGATTGCCTTTTCTATAGTAAATTTTGCGAAAAATAATTTTCTACTGTCGCAAATTTTAATTACGCCAGGGATTGCCTTTTCTATAGTAAATTTTTCAAAATTAATTTTATACTGTCGCAAGTTTTAATTACGCCAGGGATTGCCTTTTCTATAGTAAATTTTTCAAAATTAATTTTTTGCTGTCGCAAATTTTAATTTCGCCAGGGATTGCCTTTTCTATAGTAAATTTTGCAAAAAATAATTTTCTACTCTCGCAAATTTTAATTGAGCCAGGGATTGCCTTTTCTATAGTAAATTATTCAAAAAATAATTTTTTACTGTCGCAAATTTTAATTGCGCCAGGCATTGCCTTTTCTATAGTAAATTTTTCAAAATTTAATTTTATACTGTCGCAAATTTTAAATACGCCAGGGATTGTCTTTTCTACAGTAAATTTTTCAAAAAATAATATTCTACTGTCGCAAATTTTAATTGCGCCAGAGATTGCCTTTTCTGCAGTAAATTTTTCAAAAAATAATTTTCTACTGTCGCAAATTTTAATTGCCTTTTCTATAGTAAATTATTCAAAAAATAATTTTTTACTCTCGCAAGTTTTAATTACGCCAGGGATTGCCTTTTCTATAGTAATTTTTCAAAAACTAATTTTTAACTGTCGCAAATTTTAATTACGCCAGGATTGCCTTTTCTATAGTAAATTTTTCAAAATTTAATTTTATACTGTCGCAAATTTTAATTGCGCCAGGGATTGCCTTTTCTATAGTAAATTTTGCAAAAAATAATTTTCTACTGTCGCAAATTTTAATCACGCCAGGGATTGCCTTTTCTATAGTAAATTTTTCAAAAATTAATTTTATACTGTCGCAGATTTTAATTGCGCCAGGGATTGTCATTTCTATAGTAAATTTTGCAAAAAATAATTTCATACTGTCGCAAATTTTAATTGCGCCATGGATTGCCTTTTCTATAGTAAATTTTGCAAAAAATAATTTTTTACTGTCGCAAATTTTAATTCCGCCAGGGATTGCCTTTTTTATAGTAAATTTTTCAAAATTTAATTTTATACTGTCGCAAATTTTAATTGCGCCAGGGATTGTCTTTTCTATAGTAAATTTTGCAAAAAATAATTTTCTACTGTCGCAAATTTTAATTGCGCCAGGGATTGACTTTTCTATAATAAATTTTTCAAAAACTAATTTTTTACTCTCGCAAATTTTAATTGCGCCAGGGATTGCCTTTCTATAGTAAATTATTCAAAAAATAATTTTATACTGTCGCAAATTTTAATTACGCCAGGGATTGCCTTTTCTAGAGTAAATTTTTCAAAATTTAATTTTATACTGTTCCAAATTTTAAGTACATCAGGGATTGCCTTTTCTATAGTAAATTATTCAAAAAATAATTTTTTACTGTCGCAAATTTTAAATACGCCAGGGATTGCCTCTTCTACAGTAAATTTTTCAAAAAATAATTTTCTACTGTCGCAAATTTTAATTGCGCCAGGGATTGCCTTTTCTACAGTAAATTTTTCAAAAAATAATTGTTTACTGTCGCAAATTTTAAATACGCCAGGGATTGCCTTTTCTATAGTAAATGTTTCAAAAAATAATTTTTTACTCTCGCAAGTTTTAATTACGCCAGTAATTGCCTTTTCTATAGTAAATTTTTCAAAAATTAATTTTTTACTGTCGCAAATTTTAAATACGCCAGGGATTGCCTTTTCTATAGTAATTTTTCAAAAATTAATTTTTTGCTGTCGCAAATTTTAATTTCGCCAGGGATTGCCTTTTCTATAGTAAATTTTGCAAAAAATTATTTTCTACTGTCGCAAATTTTAATTGCGCCAGGGATTGCCTTTTCTATAGTAATTTTTCAAAAACTAATTTTTAACTGTCCCAAATTTTAATTACGCCAGGGATTGCCTTTTCTATAGTAAATTTTTCAAAATTTAATTTTATACTGTCGTAAATTTTAATTGCGCCAGGGATTGCCTTTTCTATAGTAAATTTTGCAAAAAATAATTTTCTACTGTCGCAAATTTGAATTACGCCAGGGATTGCCTTTTCTATAGTAAATTTTTCAAAAATTAATTTTATACTGTCGCAAATTTTAATTGCGCCAGGGATTGTCTTTTCTATAGTAAATTTTGCAAAAAATAATTTTCTACTGTCGCAAATTTTAGTTGCGCCAGGGATTACCTTTTCTATAGTAAATTTTGCAAAAAATAATTTTTTACTGTCGCAAATTTTAATTGCGCCAGGGATTGCCTTTTCTATAGTAAATTTTTCAAAATTTAATTTTATACTGTCGCAAATTTTAATTGCGCCAGGAATTGCCTTTTCTATAGTAAATTTTGCAAAAAATAATTTTCTACTGTCGCAAATTTTAATTGCGCCAGGGATTGACTTTTCTATAGTAAATTTTTCAAAAACTAATTTTTTACTGTCGCAAATTTTAATTGCGCCAGGGATTGCCTTTCTATAGTAAATTATTCAAAAAATAATTTTATACTGTCGCAAATTTTAATTACGCCAGGGATTGTCTTTTCTATAGTAAATTTTTCAAAATTTAATTTTATACTGTCGCAAATTTTAAATACGCCAGGTATTGCCTTTTCTATAGTAAATTATTCAAAAAATAATTTTTTACTGTCGCAAATTTTAAATACGCCAGGGATTGCCTTTTCTACAGTAAATTTTTCAAAAAATAATTTTTTACTGTCGCAAATTTTAATTACGCCAGGGATTGCTTTTTCTATAGTAAATTTTTAAAAAAATAATTTTTTACTGTCGCAAATTTTAATTACGCCAGGGATTGCCTTTTCTATAGTAAATTTTTTAAAAATTATTTTTTTACTGTCGCAAATTTTAAATACGCCAGGGATTGCCTTTTCTATAGTAAATTTTTCAAAAATTAATTTTTTTCTGTCGCAAATTTTAATTTCGACAGGGATCGCCTTTTCTATAGTAAATTTTGCAAAAAATAATTTTCTACTGTCGCAAATTTTAATTGCGCCAGGGATTATCTTTTCTATAGTAAATTTTTCAAAAACTAATTTTTTTCTGTCGCAAATTTTAATTACGCCAGGGATTGCCTTTTCTATAGTAAATTTTTCAAAATTTAATTTTATACTGTCGCAAATTTTAATTGCGCCAGGGATTGCCTTTTCTATAGTAAATTTTGCAAAAAATAATTTTCTACTGTCGCAAATTTTATTTACGCCAGGGATTGCCTTTTCTATAGTAAATTTTTCAAAAATTAATTTTATACTGTCGCAAATTTTACTTTCGCCAGGGATTGCCTTTTCTATAGTAAATTTTGCAAAAAATAATTTTCTACTGTCGCAAATTCTAATTGCGCCAGGGATTGCCTTTTCTATAGTAAATTTTTCGAAAACTAATTTTTTAGTGTCGCAAATTTTAATTACGCCAGGGATTGCCTTTTCTATAGTAAATTTTTCAAAATTTAATTTTTTACTGTCGCAAATTTTAATTACGCCAGGGATTGTCTTTTCTATAGTAAATTTTTCAAAATTTAATAATATTGTGTCGCAAATTTTAATTGCACCAGGGATTGCCTTTTCTATAGTAAATTTTACAAAAAATAATTTTTTACTGTCGCAAATTTTAATTGCGCCAGGGATTGCCTTTTCTGCAGTAAATTTTTCAAAAAATAAATTTTTACTGTCGCAAATTTTAATTACGCCAGGGATTGCCTTTTCTATAGTAAATTTTTCAAAAATTAATTTTTTATTGTAGCAAATTTTAATTACGGCAGGGATTGCCTTTTCTATAGTAAATTATTCAAAAAATAATTTTTTACTCTCGCAAATTTTAATTGCGCCAAGAATTGCCTTTTCTATAGTAAATTTTTCAAAAAATAATTTTCTACTGTCGCAAATTTTAATTGAGCAAGGGGTTGCCTTTTCTATAGTAAATTATTCAAAAAATAATTTTTTACTGTCGCAAATTTTAATTACGCCAGGGATTGCCTTTTCTATAGTAAATTTTGGAAAAAATAATTTTTTACTGTCGCAAATTTTAATTGCGCCAGGGATTGCCTTTTCTATAGTAAATTTTTCAAAATTTAATTTTATACTGTCGCAAATTTTAAATACGCCAGGGATTGCCTTTTCTATAGTAAATTTTAAAAAACTAATTTTTTACTGTCGCAAATTTTAATTGCGCCAGGGATTGCCTTTTCTATAGTAAATTTTTCACAAATTAATTTTTTGCTGTCGCAAATTTTAATTTCGCCAGGGATTGCCTTTTCTATAGTAAATTTTGAAAAAAATAATTTTCTACTGTCGCAAATTTTAATTGCGCCAGGCATTACCTTTTCTATAGTAAATTTTTCAAAAACTAATTTTTTACTGTAGCAAATTTTAATTACGCCAGGGTTTGCCTTTTCTATAGTAAATTTTGGAAAAAATAATTTTTTACTGTCGCAAATTTTAATTGCGCCAAGGATTGCCTTTTCTATAGTAAATTTTTCAAAATTTAATTTTATACTGTCGCAAATTTTAAATACGCCAGGGATTGCCTTTTCTATAGTAAATTTTAAAAAACTAATTTTTTACTGTCGCAAATTTTATTTACGCCAGGGATTGCCTTTTCTAAAGTAAATTTTTCAAAAATTAATTTTATACTGTCGCAAATTTTAATTTCGCCAGGGATTGCCTTTTCTATAGTAAATTTTGCAAAAAATAATTTTCTACTGTCGCAAATTTTAATTGCGCCAGGGTTGCCTTTTCTATAGTAAATTTTTCGAAAACTAATTTTTTACTGTCGCAAATTTTATTTACGCCAGGGATTGCCTTTTCTATAGTAAATTTCAAAATTTAATTTTTTACTGTCGCAAATGTTAATTACGCCAGGGATTGCCTTTCTATAGTAAATTTTTCAAAATTTAATATTATTCTGTCGCAAATTTTAATTGCGCCAGGGATTGCCTTTTCTATAGTAAATTTTTCAAAAAATAATTTTTTACTGTCGCAAATTTTAATTGCGCCAGGGATTGCCTTTTCTACAGTAAATTTTTCAAAAAATAAATTTTTACTGTCGCAAATTTTAATTACGCCAGGGATTGCCTTTTCTATAGTAAATTTTTCAAAAATTAATTTTTTACTGTCGCAAATTTTAATTACGGCAGGGATTGCCTTTCTATAGTAAATTATTCAAAAAATAATTTTATTAATCTCGCAAATTTTAATTGCGCCAGGGTTGCCTTTTCTATAGTAAATTTTTCAAAAAATAATTTTCTACTGTCGCAAATTTGAATTGCGCCAGGGATTGCCTTTTCTATAGTAAATTATTCAAAAAATAATTTTTTATTGTCGCAAATTTTAATTACGCCAGGGATTGCCTTTTCTATAGTAAATTTTGCAAAAAATAATTTTTTACTGTCGCAAATTTTAATTGCGCCAGGGATTGCCTTTTCTATAGTAAATTTTTCAAAATTTAATTTTATACTGTCGCAAATTTTAAATACGCCAGGGATTGCCTTTTCTATAGTAAATTATTCAAAAAATAATTTTTTACTGTCGCAAATTTTAAATACGCCAGGGATTGCCTTTTCTATAGTAAATTTATCGCAAATTAATTTTTTGCTGTCGCAAATTTTAATTTCGCCAAGGATTGCCTTTTCTATAGTAAATTATTCAAAAAATAATTTGTTACTGTCGCAAATTTTAATTGCGCCAGGGATTGCCTTTTCTATAGTAAATTATGCAAAAAATAATTTTTGCTGTCGCAAATTTTAAATACACCAGGGATTGCCTTTTCTATAGTAAATTTTTCAAAAAATAATTTTTTACTGTCGCAAATTTTAATTGCGCCAGGGATTGCCTTTTCTACAGTAAATTTTTCAAAAAATAATTTTCTACTGTCTCAAATTTTAATTGCGCCAGGGATTGCCTTTTCTAAAGTAAATTTTTCAAAAAATTATTTTTTACTGTCGAAAATTTTAATTGCGCCAGGGATTGCCTTTTCACAGTAAATTTTTCAAAAAATAACTTTTTACTGTCGCAAATTTTAAATACGCCAGGGATTGCCCTTTCTATAGTAAATTTTGCAAAAAATAATTTTTTACTGTCGCAAGTTTTAATTGCGCCAGGGATTGCCTTTTCTATAGTAAATTTTTCAAAATTTAATTTTATACTGTCGCAAATTTTAATTGCGCCAGGGATTGCCTTTTCTATAGTAAATTTTTCAAAAAATAATTTTTTACTGTCGCAAATTTTATTTACGCCAGGGATTGCCTTTTTTAAAGAAAATTTTTCAAAAATTAATTTTATACTGTCGCAAATTTTAATTTCGCCAGGGATTGCCCTTTCTATAGTAAATTTTGCAAAAAATAATTTTCTACTGTCGCAAATTTTAATTGCGGCAGGGATTGCTTTTCTATAGTAAATTTTTCGAAAACTAATTTTTTACTGTCGCAAATTTTAATCACGCCAGGGATTGCCTTTTCTATAGTAAATTTACAAATTTTAATTTTTTACTGTCGCAAATTTTAATTACGCCAGGGATTGCCTTTTCTATAGTAAATATTTCAAAATTTAATATTATTCTGTCGCAAATTTTAATTGCGCCAGGGATTGCCTTTTCTATAGTAAATTTTTCAAAAAATAATTTTTTACTGTCGCAAATTTTAATTGCGCCAGGGATTGCCTTTTCTACAGTAAATTTTTCAAAAAATAAATTTTTACTGTCGCAAATTTTAATTACGCCAGGGATTGCCTTTTCTATAGTAAATTTTTCAAAAATTAATTTTTTACTGTCGCAAATTTTAATTACGGCAGGGATTGCCTTTCTATAGTAAATTATTCAAAAAATAATTTTATTAATCTCGCAAATTTTAATTGCGCCAGGGATTGCCTTTTCTATAGTAAATTTTTCAAAAAATAATTTTCTACTGTCGCAAATTTGAATTGCGCCAGGGATTGCCTTTTCTATAGTAAATTATTCAAAAAATAATTTTTTATTGTCGCAAATTTTAATTACGCCAGGGATTGCCTTTTCTATAGTAAATTTTGCAAAAAATAATTTTTTACTGTCGCAAATTTTAATTGCGCCAGGGATTGCCTTTTCTATAGTAAATTTTTCAAAATTTAATTTTATACTGTCGCAAATTTTAAATACGCCAGGGATTGCCTTTTCTATAGTAAATTATTCAAAAAATAATTTTTTACTGTCGCAAATTTTAAATACGCCAGGGATTGCCTTTTCTATAGTAAATATATCACAAATTAATTTTTTGCTGTCGCAAATTTTAATTTCGCCAGGGATTGCCTTTTCTATAGTAAATTATTCAAAAAATAATTTGTTACTGTCGCAAATTTTAATTGCGCCAGGGATTGCCTTTTCTATAGTAAATTATGCAAAAAATAATTTTTGCTGTCGCAAATTTTAAATACACCAGGGATTGCCTTTTCTATAGTAAATTTTTCAAAAAATAATTTTTTACTGTCGCAAATTTTAATTGCGCCAGGGATTGCCTTTTCTACAGTAAATTTTTCAAAAAATAAATTTTTACTGTCGCAAATTTTAATTACGCCAGGGATTGCCTGTTCTATAGTAAATTTTTCAAAAATTAATTTTTTACTGTCGCAAATTTTAATTACGGCAGGGATTGCCTTTCTATAGTAAATTATTCAAAAAATAATTTTATTAATCTCGCAAATTTCAATTGCGCCAGGGATTGCCTTTTCTATAGTAAATTTTTCAAAAAATAATTTTCTACTGTCGCAAATTTGAATTGCGCCAGGGATTGCCTTTTCTATAGTAAATTATTCAAAAAATAATTTTTTATTGTCGCAAATTTTAATTACGCCAGGGATTGCCTTTTCTATAGTAAATTTTGCAAAAAATAATTTTTTACTGTCGCAAATTTTAATTGCGCCAGGGATTGCCTTTTCTATAATAAATTTTTCAAAATTTAATTTTATACTGTCGCAAATTTTAAATACGCCAGGATTGCCTTTTCTATAGTAAATTATTCAAAAAATAATTTTTTACTGTCGCAAATTTTAAATACGCCAGGGATTGCCTTTTCTATAGTAAACTTATCACAAATTAATTTTTTGCTGTCGCAAATTTTAATCTCGCCAGGGATTGCCTTTTCTATAGTAAATTATTCAAAAAATAATTTGTTACTGTCGCAAATTTTAATTGCGCCAGGGATTGCCTTTTCTATAGTAAATTATGCAAAAAATAATTTTTGCTGTCGCAAATTTTAAATACACCAGGGATTGCCTTTTCTATAGTAAATTTTTCAAAAAATAATTTTTTACTGTCGCAAATTTTAATTGCGCCAGGGATTGCCTTTTCTACAGTAAATTTTTCAAAAAATAATTTTCAACTGTCTCAAATTTTAATTGCGCCAGGCATTGCCTTTTCTAAAGTAAATTTTTCAAAAAATTATTTTTTACTGTCGAAAATTTTAATTGCGCCAGGGATTGCCTTTTCACAGTAAATTTTTCAAAAAATAACTTTTTACTGTCGCAAATTTTAAATACGCCAGGGATTGCCCTTTCTATAGTAAATTTTGCAAAAAATAATTTTTTACTGTCGCAAGTTTTAATTGCGCCAGGGATTGCCTTTTCTATAGGAAATTATTCAAAAAATAATTTTTACTGTCGCAAATTTTAAATACGCCAGGGATTGCCTTTTCTATAGTAAATTTTTCAAAAAATAATTTTCTACTGTCGCAAATTTTAATTGCGCCAGGGATTGCCTTTTATATAGTAAATTATTCAAAAAATAATTTTTTACTGTCGCAAGTTTTAATTACGCCAGGGATTGCTTTTTCTATAGTAAATTTTTCACAAATTAATTTTTTGCTGTCGCAAATTTTAATTTCGCCAGGGATTGCCTTTTCTATAGTAAATTTTGGAAAAAATAATTTTCTACTGTCGCAAATTTTAATTGCGCCAGGGATTACCTTTTCTATAGTAAATTTTTCAAAAACTAATTTTTTACTTTAGCAAATTTTAATTACGCCAGGGATTGCCTTTTCTATAGTAAATTTTTCAAAATTTAATTTTATACTGTCGCAAATTTTAATTGCGCCAGGGATTGCCTTTTCTATAGTAAATTTTTCAAAAATTAATTTTTTACTGTCGCAAATTTTAATTACGGCAGGGATTGCCTGTCTATAGTAAATTATTCAAAAAATAATTTTATTAATCTCGCAAATTTTAATTGCGCCAGGGATTGCCTTTTCTATAGTAAATTTTTCAAAAAATAATTTTTTACTGTCGCAAATTTTAATTGCGCCAGGGATTTCCTTTTCTACAGTAAATTTGTCAAAAAATAAATTTTTACTGTGGCATATTTTAATTACGCCAGGGATTGCCTTTTCTATAGTAAATTTTTCAAAAAATAATTTTTTACTGTCGCAAATTTTAATTGCGCCAGGGATTGCCTTTTCTATAGTAAATTATGCAAAAAATAATTTTTGCTGTCGCAAATTTTAAATACACCAGGGATTGCCTTTTCTATAGTAAATTTTTCAAAAAATAATTTTTTACTGTCGCAAATTTTAATTGCGCCAGGGATTTCCTTTTCTACAGTAAATTTGTCAAAAAATAAATTTTTACTGTGGCAAATTTTAATCACGCCAGGGATTGCCTTTTCTATAGTAAATTTACAAATTTTAATTTTTTACTGTCGCAAATTTTAATTACGCCAGGGATTGCCTCTTCTATAGTAAATATTTCAAAATTTAATATTAATCTGTCGCAAATTTTAATTGCGCCAGGGATTGCCTTTTCTATAGTAAATTTTCAAAAAAATAATTTTTTATTGTCGCAAATTTTAATTGCGCCAGGGATTTCCTTTTCTACAGTAAATTTGTCAAAAAATAAATTTTTACTGTGGCAAATTTTAATTACGCCAGGGATTGCCTTTTCTATAGTAAATTTTTCAAAAATTAAATTTTTACTGTCGCAAATTTAATTACGGCAGGGATTGCCTTTTCTATAGTAAATTATTCAAAAAATAATTTTTTACTCTCGCAAATTTTAATTGCGCCAGGGATTGCCTTTTCTATAGTAAATTTTTCAAAAAATAATTTTCTACTGTCGCAAATTTTAATTGCGCCAGGGATTGCCTTTTCTTTAGTAAATTATTCAAAAAATAATGTTTTACTGTCGCAAATTTTAATTACGCCAGGGATTGCCTTTTCTATAGTAAATTATTGAAAAAAATATTTTTTACTGTCGCAAATTTTAATTGCGCCAGGGATTGCCTTTTCTACAGTAAATTTTCAAAAAATAATTTTTTACTCTCGCAAACTTTAAATACGCCCTGGGATTGCCTTTTCTATAGTAAATTTTGCAAAAAATAATTTTTTACTGTCGCAAATTTTAAATACGCCAGGGATTGCCTTTTCTATAGTAAATTTTTCAAAAATAATTTTTTACTGTCGCAAATTTTAATTGTGCCAGGGATTGCCTTTTCTACAGAAAATTTTTTCAAAAAATAATTTTCTACTGTCGCAAATTTTAATTGCGCCAGGGATTGCCCTTTCTATAGTAAATTTTGCAAAAAATAATTTTTTACTATCGCAAGTTTTAATTGCGCCAGGGATTCCCTTTTCTATAGTAAATTATTCAAAAAATAATTTTTACTGTCGCAAATTTTAAATACTCCAGGGATTGCCTTTTCTATAGTAAATTTTGCAATAAAATAATTTTCTACTGTCGCAAATTTTAATTGCGCCAGGGATTGACTTCTCTATAGTAAATTTTCAAAAACTATTTTTTTACTGTCGCAAGTTTTAATTACGCCAGGGATTGCCTTTTCTATAGTAAAATTTTTCAATAAATAATTTTTTACTGTCGCAAATTTTAATTACGGCAGGGATTGCCTTTCTATAGTAAATTATTCAAAAAATAATTTTATTAATCTCGCAAATTTCAATTGCGCCAGGGATTGCCTTTTCTATAGTAAATTTTTCAAAAAATAATTTTCTACTGTCGCAAATTTGAATTGCGCCAGGGATTGCCTTTTCTATAGTAAATTATTCAAAAAATAATTTTTTATTGTCGCAAATTTTAATTACGCCAGGGATTGCCTTTTCTATAGTAAATTTTGCAAAAAATAATTTTTTACTGTCGCAAATTTTAATTGCGCCAGGGATTGCCTTTTCTATAATAAATTTTTCAAAATTTAATTTTATACTGTCGCAAATTTTAAATACGCCAGGATTGCCTTTTCTATAGTAAATTATTCAAAAAAATAATTTTTTACTGTCGCAAATTTTAAATACGCCAGGATTGCCTTTTCTATAGTAAATTATCACAAATTAATTTTTTGCTGTCGCAAATTTTAATCTCGCCAGGGGATTGCCTTTTCTATAGTAAATTATTCAAAAAATAATTTGTTACTGTCGCAAAATTTTAATTGCGCCAGGGATTGCCTTTTCTATTAGTAAATTATGCAAAAAATAATTTTTGCTGTCGCAAATTTTAAATACACCAGGATTGCCTTTTCTATAGTAAATTTTTCAAAAAATAATTTTTTACTGTCGCAAATTTTAATTGCGCCAGGGATTGCCTTTTCTACAGTAAAATTTTTCAAAAAATAATTTTCAACTGTCTCAAATTTTAATTGCGCCAGCATTGCCTTTTCTAAAGTAAATTTTTCAAAAATTATTTTTACTGTCGAAAATTTTAATTGCGCCAGGGATTGCCTTTTCACAGTAAATTTTTCAAAAAATAACTTTTTACTGTCGCAAATTTTAAATACGCCAGGGATTGCCCTTTCTATAGTAAATTTTGCAAAAAATAATTTTTTACTGTCGCAAGTTTTAATTGCGCCAGGGATTGCCTTTTCTATAGGAAATTATTCAAAAAATAATTTTTACTGTCGCAAATTTTAAATACGCCAGGGATTGCCTTTTTCTATAGTAAATTTTTCAAAAAATAATTTTCTACTGTCGCAAATTTTAATTGCGCCAGGGATTGCCTTTTATATAGTAAATTATTCAAAAAATAATTTTTTACTGTCGCAAGTTTTAATTACGCCAGGGATTGCTTTTTCTATAGTAAATTTTTCCCAAATTAATTTTTTGCTGTCGCAAATTTTAATTTCGCCAGGGATTGCCTTTTCTATAGTAAATTTTGGAAAAAATAATTTTCTACTGTCGCAAATTTTAATTGCGCCAGGGATTACCTTTTCTATAGTAAATTTTTCAAAAACTAATTTTTTTCTTTAGCAAATTTTAATTACGCCAGGGATTGCCTTTTCTATAGTAAATTTTTCAAAATTTAATTTTATACTGTCGCAAATTTTAATTGCGCCAGGGATTGCCTTTTCTATAGTAAATTTTTCAAAAATTAATTTTTTACTGTCGCAAATTTTAATTACGGCAGGGATTGCCTGTCTATAGTAAATTATTCAAAAAATAATTTTATTAATCTCGCAAATTTTAATTGCGCCAGGGATTGCCTTTTCT